>JASDQU011508285.1:12810-27288 GCA_032191745.1 Picea mariana
CAAACACATTGCACCAGTATAGACCGCTAGCGAAGTTCCGTGCAAATCAAAAATTTATCTATATCATTGTGTGTAGGGATGAAACCAAGGAGGATTTGTAGTTATATTATAAGCTGACCAATGAAGATATGGAGGATATCACCAAAGAATGGTCGAAAGAGTTCCTTGTACTAGTTGAAGATGCAGATCTCTCCGATGTGGACATCATAGGAAGCCTCTTAGTCACCTGGGTCGAGCATGTCGGGCGGAGCAGCACAAAGAAAAAGAAGAAAAAAGTAGAAGTCCAAGAAATTGATGAGGAGGAAAATGCCTCTACAAAAGATGGATATGGCTTGCCAGAAGGAGGAGGAGAATACCAAGGAAATGGAAAATCCAAATGGCTTGAAAGAGAAATGTAAGAATAAGGTGAAGCTGCACCACCAAAGGACCCCCCTACCAAGGTAAAAACATCGAATAAAAGAAAGGTTTCCCCACATAAATATTTGGAAAGAAAGAAGATGTGCACCATTAAGCCCAATATGAAGGCCACGCTCACAGAGGATGATGTCGATCTAATCATATCAGCTATGGAGGGTTCTTAAGATGATATATTTCAATCATATGGAGCAAATCAAGAGACATTGTATGAAAGAATCAAGAAGGAGCTGAAGGAGATACAATAAGCCATCCATTCGATCTGCACAGTACCTACTGCACCTTCTTCATCAAAGATTGCATAATTGGGGGATGAGCCCACATAATTACAAAGACTAGCAGATGCAACAGAGGCTTGGCTTCATCAAGTCCAAGAAGAAAAGAAATAGGTACAGAAGCCTTGAAGCAAGAAAATGAGGATGTCTTAGAGAAACTAGGAGTTGCGCAGTCCTTTGTAACGATCTACGAGAAGGAGAAAGATGAAATTCAGGCGATATTCGAGGAGGACAATGCAAAGATATAAAAATAAAAAGAACATTTGCTCGTAGAGTAGACTACGGTCAAATAAGTGGTGACTAAATCACTTCACTGTTTGTCGGACTTGGCATAGGAGGAACCAAAGTTAGTCGAGATGCAAGTAGGGAATCTCGCTGAGGCCATTCAACAACTTCAAGCAAGGGTAATGGAGTTAGAAATTCAAGTAGTGTTGAGCACTCTAGAAGAAGTGCATCATCATAGGGAGGAAGCTACTAAGAGCGCAGT
Organism: Picea mariana; assembly: GCA_032191745.1. Lineage (NCBI taxonomy): Eukaryota > Viridiplantae > Streptophyta > Pinopsida > Pinales > Pinaceae > Picea > Picea mariana. The sequence continues at coordinate 13,987 of JASDQU011508285.1, forward strand.
TGGAAGAATTAGGACCCTCACCTCAGAATGTAAGCAGTTGAGTGATCGAAGTGCGCAAAACTATGAATGCCTCATAGAATATCTGGAGCTGAGGAAATTGGAAGCACAACTATAGGAGGTGCAACATCAGGCATCCATCGTGTAGGTGTAGATGAAGATAATCACTATGGTTGAGTGAATGAAGAGATCACAAGAGTATCACACAGTCCAACAATAGATTACTACCATTAAGAGAAGAGTCATGAAAGTTCCACGTTTACTATAGTCGGTGCAAGACAAGGCTTGAACAATATTTGAAGAGATTGAAGGACAAGTCTCATAGCTAGACCAAGTGGTTGCGACAGTGGAACAATGCCTGGAAGGGCCTGTTACAAAGAAAGTGATTCAGGAGTTCACTGAGCAACAAGCTCTGGAGAAGCAACAAGTTGAGGCAGCTCGAGCTAAGATCGAGGCCTTTGAAGCAGCGTTGCCTAGACATGAGTGACTCGGGATGAGTCACAAGTGAGTATTGGGGGAATGTTGGCCCTTGACTAAGTTTTGAGGAAACATTGGTCATGTTTGACCACTTTTGGGACTTCGACAGGTTAGTCGAAGATTGAGCACTCAGGCAAAGTTGAGATCGTGGGATCTCGCTCATTTTGAAGGATTTTGGACCTAGTAAAAGGTTTACTAGGGTTTATGTAATGGGATATGGGATGTCGACCCATGGTTTTACCCATGTTTAGGACTTTTTGTATATGTATAAATAAGTAGCTAAGTGATGTAAGAAGCCGGGGTGGTGGGCTATGTGCACAATATGTTGTAAGTGTTAATGTTGGCTTAGTGCAAGAGGTTGTAAGTTGATTTGTGCAAACAAACTAAGTAGAGTGAGGCTCTATTCCTTGACCTCATTTTGGGAAGTAAGAGGTGGGGTTGTAGGACAGAACTTGAGCCAAATCTTGTGTGTCAGGATGATTATTCCACATAGAAGTAAGAGGATTGGACCCGGGTTTAAAATCATGAAAGCTTCCCATATTAGGATTCGTTTGAGGGATTTGAGATCCACCAAATGAAAATGGAGTGTAAGGAGGTGGGGGTTCCCCCAAGACCAATGCTAGCATTAAGGCTAGTAGCTGGGATAGATTTTTAAAACTGCAAAGTAAAGTTGGTCATACCATAAGAAAAGGGACTAGAATCCATAGGGATGGAATGAACATTGTAGCCCGGTGAGTGGCCAAGAGACCCAAAAGGGTTCGAGGTGGTAGATTGAGCATTTAATATAGGTCGATCCATAGTAATGATAGGTGCCTCCGACACTACAACCATGGAGGTTGTAGGATTCAAAGGGGTGCCATTAACTATAGTAGGTATGGGAGTCAAAGGTGTCCCAGTATTCTAAAGACTAGGTTCAATGCTCATCCTTGTAGAATCGCAAGTCAAAATAATGGATGTGTGTGTACCACGCCTAATAACTCTATGCCTTTTATAAGGAAAAGACTCAAAATTTGGTGGTAATTATAACAAGCAGCGGGACCGGCGGGGAGGTTGGTTCGACTCCACGATGACTTAAGACTCTAAATATAAAAAATATATCCTAAGGCCAACTAGTAATCAAAGATAACACAAAAATTCAAATAGCCAAGATGCATACAAATGGGGTAAAGTGGTTCAGTGGCCTCCCTCCCTAAAGAATGTGTGTTTCATGCAAGAGGGGCTTGAGAGTCCCTGCTAAATATCAGAGGTAAAAATATCAGTTATAAGGGCCCTGGTGGGCTTAACAAACATTCGGTCATATCCCCTCAGAGAGGTAATCCTCCATAAGGGTTGTTTATTGTCTGACCCTTATCTGACCCAGGGTACCTGTAGAATAACCCCTACAAGTAACCTATCAGACACCTAAGTCAAGCAACTAATAAAACACTATATAATCAATGCATAGGTGAGCAGTCATAAGTTAGGTCCACCATATGGGAGGGGTAGCAAAGCTCGAAACCTTGAAAGTACCACCTCTCAAGGAGGTAAAGGCACTAGCAAGATCCCTAGATACAAATAGATCCCAAGAAATATCTCTGACGCTAGGAAGGTATCCCTTCAACCAACTTCGCAAGACCTCATGATTAACTTCGATGTGAGTGGAGCCTCTTGAATTACCAATTATGCAATGGATTTCTCCACTCCCTGACTCATACACATGTGTTGATTTAATTGCCTTGGAGAAGTTTACTCACAAAATCCTATTCCAAGGCACTAAATCCTAGGCTATTTTGTGCACCTTAGAAAATAAAATCGTGACAAATAAATTTTAAATTATAGCATTAATTTTAATGGCCATGATTACTCAAAAAGATATTGTAGTGAAAATCATGATGTTATGACTCTGCAAGAAACGCAAATATGAAAATAATGCAAAGTCCTAATTTTAACTTTCAATGAATGATATGCTTCTAAAAACCAATGCAATTTTCAAATTCAACTCTGCAATTCTGAAGTAAAATGCAATCTTTCACTATATGCACTAAACTAATGAAAAAGACTCCAAAAGACAAAAAATGCCAAGCAATGCAAAATGCCTATTTTTTTTGTATTCTCAATATAACAAAACTGAAAATGCATGGACTGAAAAGAAACTGTATATATAACCTTATTGTGTATAAAAAGAGATAACTCAAGTAGGATACCAAGAAGCAAAACAACCAGCCCAGTGTATAAGGACAATAAAAAATGAAAAAATGGTGATAAAGACTTTGCCCAAAAATTCAACCAAAAGAGGGTTTCCTGTCATCCCACAAGCACTCAACATGCACTACAGAGACCTAAGAAAACTCAACAATCATGAAATCCCACCCAACAACCACCAGACCCAACAAACAAGAAAGGAAAACTAATCTATGTGACTATTCAGGAAAATAGAGCATATATACGCATCTTGCAGTGAGACAACCATCATATATACGCGACTGTCAAGGAAAAGGGAATGTATATGCTTCAAAACAAGCCCAAGCAAGGGAGGAAGGATGAAAAATTAGACCCAAAGTGAATAGGAACTGTCAAGCCATGATACGACAAGAACCATAATAGAAATGAGAGAAATCTAAGGAGAAAAGTACTCTAGACCCTAAGAAAGACGATTCAATCCCTAGTATGGTATCCAATTCTATTACGAGGAAAATATCTATATGTCTAGGGTAAACCACAACATACATAAATGACTGCAGAAATCAACTCTATCCCATACATATGCTATATAAACCAATATGCAAGTGAGATAAGAAACAGGGCTACCTCGTCCAGATGTTCAATGAAGTCCATCGTTGAGCAATTGAACCCAAAGCTATATACATGCAACTAGTTCTCAACAAACAAGCAAAGAAAGAATATGGTGATAATATAAAAGGATAGCACATTAGATAACATAATCCAATAATAAACATAACAAATACACCCATGGATAATAACTCATATATTTGCAAGTTATCAATTTGATGGGAAAGGAGTATTTCTATTAACAAATAATCAATAGAAGAGAAAATATTATAGACTTTTGTGTCGGCATAGTTGGGAATTGACAAACTAATTTCCTTCCAGCTGGGCCTCCACCACTTCAATCCTCCACAAAAGGCAATCTCATAGAAGGGAGACAATGGGGTTCTCCATCAATAATGAAAGAGCTTGGGGGMWRAACACTGTGTTTAGASTTAAATGACAAAKGGATGCAGACTCAATATGAAGTAATCATTTCTCTAGAGTAACTTTTCTCTCAAAGTTGAATTCTTCTCCTCTTTCCATAGCTCARAATTGGCCCATTTATAGCCTTCAAAATGGAATTGAAGGGCCAAGTCAGAACATTTCTAGTATATGGAAGGCCAAGGATTAGATATCTCCTGTCGTGACATGGAAACCCAACATTTAATTTTCATTTTCTAGCACAAATCTTGATGTATGCATGCTATAGTGGAGAAGCCTGCATATATGCATGTTGTATAGTGTGCAAGATGCATATATGTGGAAAAATATTAATTTTTGTCTCTAGAATCTATCAACAGGAAAGATAAGTCTACATAGGGAAATGGAATAAGGCCCTCCGTGCAAGATTATATAGGGTGAGGAAAATATTTCTATAACATTTAGCTCCTAGATGATATTATGTGATTTTGGTTGAGGAGATGAGTCATGAGTTGAGTCGTGAGTTGGGTAAACAATTCCTAGCCTAAGGAGCTAAATTATCAACCATTTCCTAAAATCATTCATGGTAGTTAAGCCTCCCAAATCCCATATAATGAGGCCACTAAAAGGTAAAAAGGGGAGAAATCATTTTAGAGTGTCAAACCTATGATCATGTGAGGAGGAATCCATTGAAGCATCATCACTATGATCTTAAGACATTTAAGCAAGGTATGGACTGGATATTTTGGAGGGGCTACTACAATATCAACGATGGTTTGTAAGTACTTCACCATGTTTATCCATTAATAAAACTTGGCCTATTCCCTTCATATGTTGTTCCATTGATCACATGTATTTCTATTGTTGTAAAGTCATCATAGATAGAACTATGTTTATATAACAAACTAGTGTATAGGAAGGTGTTTTGTTTGTACTCTTTGTGGGATCTCTGTCATGCCTAGGAGTTTGTTCAAGAAGGCCAAAAGATAGAGCAATAAGGAAAACCATCGTATAGAGATACGTTACTCACCTTGTTCCACTCATTTGATTGTTGAAGTAGGTTTAAAATGAAATTAGTTGCCATTTGTTTTCTTCTTTCTTGCGCTAAAGTAAACCCAATCCAAGGGAGATTTCACTTGTCTATAGGGGGAATTCACCACAAAAACAAATTGGCGACTCAACTAGAGACAATTATTACTAGGTTTTTATCCCTTTGAATATTGTTTATTATTTGATATTAATGATGTTTGTCCTTGAATTCCTCCCTCATCTTCATTAGGAAGTTTACAGAGTCATTGGACTGATCTCTATTGAGTCTGGGAATTTGTTTGTGTTTTTCAAACACTTCCAGGCATCAATGCTCCCCCATAATGGCCCACGAAGCACTAAAAACCATTATAAATTCTCCCTTCCATTGTTCTAGGGAGCATTGAGCCCAGTTCAACACCCTGTATGCCTCATTACAGGACCATTGATCTCATTCATGGGCTAGTGTTGAGCTCATTTTGCCTCTATTTGTTTATATTTGTTACTCAAATCTTTTCTTTAGAGTCCTATGAACTTGGTTATGAATTTGTTTGATTATAATAGTTGTGATCCCGAACTTTTCTTTCCTCCTTTGAGCTTGCATGTCCTTCAAAATTAGGGAATGAGCATGACTTCCTTGGGCTAACCTGATCCTTTGGTCAAATTCTATCTTACCAGTGGACTTGATCCTCATCACGAACATTTTTGAACTTATGTTATCCTAATTTCAAAAATTGTTTTGAAGTATTCTTCATTGATTTAGAATTGCAACTTGGCATTTATCTTTGATTCGTGTTTCTCATTTTTTAATGTTTTCAAACAATGCTTTCCTTTCTTTTTTACAATTTTGACTCCTTGATTGAACAAGTTTTTTCACACTTGAATTCTTTTATTCCTCATAAAACTTTTGAGTCCGCTTTGTTTGGTTTCTTTTTTATTGATGTTCCTTTGTAAGGAAGCATAAAAATTTTCAATTTGAATAGATTTCATTGCATCTGCAACTGAACAAACATAATTTTTTGTATTCTTAGGAATCTTTTTTTGGTACATGTTTGGAAATATCTATTGTTGCATTTTCTTTAGTATTTTTGAATCATTCTTTTGATAGTTTGGCATCATTTTGAAAAGTTGCATCATATTGAGTGATTGTTAAAAAGAAAAGAACTCTTCTCCTTCTCATAAATAGAATTCATTGAAAATAAACATTTTTATTTCATTCTTTTTGCATTCTCTTAGGGTCGAGTCTCACACATCATTAGTTTCATCTCCCTTAACCTTTCTAAGTAATAAAATCCATTAAAATCAACCATCGTGCTAATAAAATCAACTAGAATGTTTTTGGTTTATAGTACACCAACAATAGAATAGGGTCAGATTATTTGGACTAGGATAAGTGAGTAAATTGTCCAAGACTATTAAACAATATTGTAGAACACTAAAGAGTGAAAAATCCAACTATTTTATAGGCATAGTTGGGAACCCCCTCTAACGAAGGGGACAAAAATGAGGCCGTATGCATAAGAGAAAGGGATATTTCCCCTCCAAAGTTTGACCAATCGTAGTGGAAATAGCTTATATTGGGGATTTTTCTTGATAAAGTATTGGTTTCATTTGGTCATAGTTCTTTGTGAATCACAAATTCATTTGGGGTACTCAAGAATACTACCAGTCCACTTGTCTTCAATTCTCTTGAAGAATTTCATAATTTGATATCCTACCCATACTTTTGGTCTTGATTATTGACTATACTCCCTTTAAGGATGAATCCAAGTTGGTAACTCTAGTGAAGTTTCCTAGGTATATACAAAGCTGATTGTGGGGGGATTCCCATGGTACTTGAGGCAGATGTCCTATCACAGTTTCAATGCCCTTGGAGGGTGATCCGAGGAAGAGAGGGTTACTTGCACCAAGAGGGGATGTTATGTGGAGGTTAGGGTAACTGCTTCTCATATCTCTGTTGGTGGATTAACATCTTGTTTTCAGAATATCCTTTTATCTACTTCTTGTTTGGTTTATTACTTGTCAGTATTTTTTAGGGGTGTGCTCTTTTAGAGTTCATATTTGTCCTTAAGGATTTTTATTTTACTTTCACTGTGGTCAATCAAGGGATTTGAAAATCACACAAAATGCAAGGTTTGGATCTTGATGTTTAGGAACCTCAACACGACCCTTCTAATGAAGGAATGGTCGAAGAAATAACTTATGAAACTAGGAGTGTATCTTCTGGAAGTGTCCAAAACAAAGAAAAAACATTCATATCTGTCGTGGAAGGCCTTTTATCTTACGCAAATCCCCTTTGCACTGATCCACTCATCCCACCACTTGTTGAACAATCATCCACGACATTTCTTGATGTTAATTCTTCTTACCATTTATTGTCTAGTTCAGCCACTAGGTAATATTTTGGCATGAACCAATTGACATTTGGTTTTCCATAGGGATTAGGAGTTTCACCTCCTCTATCCACAACTCCTGTAGTTGACCTTGCAAGAGAAAAGACCACTATTGCTAGTGCTTTATCTTTACTAGGACAATTCGTGACCCATGGTACTATGACACAACCACTTGCAGGTACATCTCTCTTCCCACATGAGTTGGGTAATATTCCTTCTTCACTAGCCCCACATATGCATACACCAAGTGATTTAATTGGTCATCCCATTGGTCACATTGCCAACATTCAATTCTTTCACACTACCACAATTATGTAAGCTACTCAAGTCACATCTCTAACTTTACAAATGGGGAGTTTGTTGGCAGTCGTACACATTTTTGCTATTTGAACGAAAAAATGACACTTCCTGTAGTTTCCTTCACCTCATTCTGTAAATGTTATCATTTGGGGATTATTACTGGATTACAATAGTTTTTGAATAATTGTATTTGGTTTTCTTGTTTTGTTCCATGTTTGATTAATGACTGAAAGAATGAATAAAACATGAGAACTTGGTTTCGTATTATATCCCTATTCAAAGCATGTTTCTAAGAGATCATTGTGCTTACATCTACTTCATAATTCATTCTTGAATGATTTTCCTTTTGAGTTTATCGAATGTCAATATAATACCTATGTTGATTTACATTTGAACTTTAAACTTATTTATTTGAATTCTTTGTAAATCGACTATAGTCATGGCTAAACATGAAAATTAAATGCACTAGAATTGTATCATGTACTTGATATTTGGATGGTAGAATGAATTGACAGGGCTTTCATTATGAGTCAAGGGTCTGTGTTATTCTTTGTACCTGAGGCTTTCATTACCAAAAGCATTCAAACTTCATGCCTAAAACCTTGGTGTTCATACTATGATTACGCAGGGGTTTTGTTTGGTTTCTTTCTATTCTATTCGCTCAGTTTTGTTTCCCCTTCTCTTGCCATCTAAACCCATAGCTAGCTTAGGTTACCCCTATTACAGCATGGTCATCATCTTAATGGCTCTTGTTGTCTGAATAGAGCTGAATGGCCCTCAAGTGTTGTTGTCTCATGATGATGTGGTCAAGGATTTGAAATCCCAGGGCTAGGATACTTTCATTAAGAGGTTTGATGGGTATAACCTTCATGCAGCTAAGGAATTTTCCCAAACATTTGATGGGTATAGGGAGAAATTTGGAGACATTCAATCGAAGGTGACTGAAGGGTTTATCAACAAATCCACAGGGCTCCCATCCTCTGGTCATAAGTGGTTTAAGAAATCGAAAATTGAAGAAGTGTCCTGGAGTCTTTTCATGACTTCTAGAAAGATTGATTGTTGTGAGAAAGGTATTCTTATTTCTCTTCTTAAGGTTAGATGGCATGCTCTCTTATCAATTCTTAAACAATTTATAACCTGCAAATGTCATTATGGCCTGGTTTTTCTTTGTCATGTGCAGTTTCTTATGCACTTTATAGGTTTCCATCTGAATGTTCCATTTTATTTACTAAGGAGTCAGTAAAATATGTCAAAAAGATACAAGAAGCAAAGCCTCGACTCTAGCCTCTTTCACCATGGCCTAATTAAAATGTTGTTGGTTCATCGTTTAACAACCCTGGGTGATGACTGGGATAGGTTCTTAGCCCGAAACAGTTTTTCTACAGGGACTCCTATAGAAACACCTATGTTGGATAAGCCTATGATAGATAAACATTTTGATTTCTCAAGTAACGAACCAACCTTTTTGAGGAAAAACCCTCATGACGAGGCAATACCCAATTAGTTTTTATATGGGAAATGGGATGTTGGTTCTGAGGTAAATGAAACCCCTAAGCATGAATTAATTGTTGTCCATAACACTACTGTAAAGTCTGATAGAAAAAACCCTCACAAATAGTGAAAATAGAAGAAAGCAATGTTAGGGTTCTGAAATGAAAGGGTTGGTAGGCTCATTTTGAGAATTCCACGTAATCAATTTAAGCCTCATTTGAGCTTGATTGATACGATCGAGATCAATGAGGATTCAAATCCCAAAATTGAGGATTTTCTTGCAGAAGAAGATCCAAATTGTCATAAGATGGATCCTAATCATCCATACGACTATGTTAACAATCTCCCTCCATATCTCGAGGATAGAAAGGCGTTTACTGGTATTAAGCTCAGTCAAGGGTCAACAACAGGTAGTGTTGATGTTCTTACACCCAACTGTGCGCTCCACCGACAGATCACTCCTTCTGTGCATTGCGATTTCTTCTTGTATTGGATTGAACGATACTATAATGACATCCCCATTCTATAAGAAAGAATTAAAGCTCTCACCAACCATAATGAATTACTCATAAAAGAAAATCATTAACTCAAAACAAATGAACAAAAACAAGCCAAGCATCTTAAGAAGACATGCAACATTGTGATAAAGAATGCAGATAGTGTAATGGCCGTAATCAATTCTGAGTTATCTTGATCCATGTTAGTCATTGGTTTAAATGGTAAAACGGTCTTTTCCCTCTTATTACATTCATGTCATTTTTTTTAAATCAAATTGGTTAAACTCATATTTCTTTTACTAATATAAGACTCGCTACAGAATCGAGAGATTTTGCAGCCAAGTCATTTTTATATAAAATTTAGTAATTAGTTATTAATAAATTGTCTAACATGTTCCTATTTCATTTTTCAGGATATGGTACATCTGATGCTGATATTATGGGATGGAACATGTTTGATCTAGTTGATTAGTATCTTCTTTTGTTTAGTTTGTAAATAGGAAAAAACTTTCATAATTTTTTGAAGAGATAGTTTGATCGTAAGTGGTTGTAGGCCCTCCATATTTGTAATGTTTTGATCTTATGATATCTGATCCTATCTTAGGAGATAAGAAGTTTGTATTTCAAAAAAATATTTAAATACTCTCTATTTTGTAAATGAGAGGAATCTTGGCTTGGAATCAAGGATGGACAAATGATATCCCAAGAATTAATGGAACAACATACAACATTTTTTCTTTAGTCCTTTGTTAATGGTGTTTCATTAATGTCTCGTTTTATTTAATATCGATGCATTAATATGTCTTGTAGGTTTAGAATCAATGATATATTATATTTCAAGATATTCACATTACAGATAATCATTCATAATTTATTGTTCCAGATATTCACAGTGTGATCATCTTTTCGATTTGAATATACAAATTTCTATTTGATGTTTAAGTTGAACAATGAAGTGAATGTATTACACTTAGATTTATATTATTGTAATTATTTATGATCATAATATCATAGAATTAACGTGTGTTCTCTATTCTGCTTCTGAAATCCTAGCTACCAATACATTATGTGAATTTATTCAAAACAGTTTCAGTATAACTCTATTGAATATTTATATTGTAGGTGTGGCATCTCGATGTTGTTGATTCATACATAGGCATGGACACATCGGACAAACTAATATCAGGTTAGTTGCTTTGTTTCCATTTTCTGTCGTTTATATATTAGCGGAACTAGAAAGTGTAGATCGGCTTTGACTGTCTATACATTTGTGTTTCATAGTTTAATTAATTCAATTTTCGTTATACTTATAGAAAGAAAACAAAAAGTATTTAAATGTGATTTCTTTATTTTCTTCTCAAAAACAATTATTTTCACCTTAATTTTGTAAGTTTCTAGTAAAACTTGCAAATCTATAAATGTTGTTCATAAGTGAGATTTTAATGTTTTTCTTTTCTACATAAACACATTTACAATAGTTATATCAGGGTATGTACATATTTAATATATTTTTGAGTATTAGTTAATTCATTTAGGATTTTAGATTGGCTAACAGATCCATTAAACCCATCAGAACAAGTTACACCAAACAACTTGGGTTACTAGACAACCCTGGACGGGACTTGTTCTTCCAGTTGACGGTCAGTCAATTTCTCCTATCAAAAAATGGCACTAGAAGGAGGGCATAATTGCAATTGATGGCACATGGAAGTCATAAGACTCCTCCCCCACACACTTGCTCCCATGTAGTAACACATAGTTGCTCAGACAACAATGTTACTTCTGAAACAACAACTAACTCAAAAAATAATATTGAGTTTCTCGTTGAACTAGTAACACCAGACCCTCAAGGGGCTGACGTATAAGAAATTTTTCGTTAGTCACTTATAAGGACACACGATGCTTTGGCCTGTATTAGACAAGCTAGTAGGCCTCTTAATCAACCTTTAGATTTCTTAGATATTCGAGAACAACTTGAAGGCACTGGTCTGTTTTTAAATCCTGTGGGAGATAATACTACAGATCCCGTCGAAACCCCTACTCTTGTAGTTGGAGGATCTGATATCCTGCCTTCCCCACCTAGGCCATATCCATCCTCTTCGAGAGGAGAGCCCTATGATAAAGGGAGATCCTCGCCTAAACCATCTTAGCCTTCGACACCACCTACACCCATGTCAAACCAAAAAAATCCCACCAGACCCTGGCTCGATCAAGATGTCGTGGTTGTACCTGGACCTCAACACCAATTTCCAAAGAACCCAAAGAAATGGTTACCTAAATTCGATCTGAATTCTAAGAAATCTGCCTAAGATCACATAAAGAAGTTTATGTTGGCCATTAGAGTCCAAAGCGTAGAGCATGAAGACATAGTATCAAGACTCTTTCCTTATAATTTTGAGGGAAATCCCTCCACATGGTATTTCTCCAAACAACCCCAGACCATTGTCTCTTGGGACAAATTCGAAACCTATTTCTTAGAGAAATTTGGAGACAATAAAACCCCTAAAGTCTTGGTTATGGAACTCTCTAGCCTGAAAATGAACCCTAAGGAGAAAGAAAAAGATTTTAACCAAAGATTCTTTACGTTAAAGAATTGAATTCTCGCAGATTCAATGCCTGATGAGAGTCTAATTGATGCATATTACACCAAATCTCTACATAATAATATAGAAATTTGGGTTAAAAGGTCTAAAAAATATACATTGTTGGAAGCCTTCAAAGAAGCTATCCAAATTGAAAAGGATATATTAAGCTTGAAATACAATCTCAATAGTGAAGCTAAAACGAATTCATCTTATAAAAAGAAAATAGAAATCCTTGCAAGGCCTCCCCAAGTCAAAGGTCAACCAGAAACTTTAGACCTAGAAAGCTTGCAGAAATCTTTTCAAAAACTATCAAATCAAGTCATTGACTTGAAGAGATCAGCCGAGGAGGCATCCTCAAGAAAAGGAAGTTTTAATCCTCTTTTCAGAAAACATTTTCCTCTCAATCAGCCAAACCAGACCACTAAAGGTTTCAATTTCGAGATCTTGCAGTACGCTTTGCAAACCATTCTTGAAGCACATTATAATTTTGTTCCTCCTAAATGTTTAGAAGACATAGTTGAGGAAGAAGTAGCTGAAGAAGAGGACTCATCTCCCAATATCTTCAAAAAAAATTTTGATAGTATATTTCAAGCAAACTTTGAAACTGTCCACCCTTACAACACGAGAAGCAAAACACAGAGCGAACCCTTTTCTGAAATGAGCAATAATGTGCCTCCAAAATAGTCGAAACAAACTGAAATAAAACAGAGTTCAATAGCCCCAGTCTTAGAATATGACTTGATATAATATCTAAAAAAATTGAGTTTGTTAGGACTTTTATCTTATATATTGCTCATTGCAAGAGTATTGAGTTGTTGGATGTAAAATCTTGCAATGTATCTTATGTAATTTCTTTTCCTATTAATAAAATTGTGTGTCTGAGGACACTTCGGCCATTAGAAATGTTAATTTTTCAAAATCCCAACCCAGTTTCAGTCTCACTGAATTTTCTACCAAATTTAAATGCCAAAACTCAGTTTCATCACTGTTTTAGCATATGCTACAGCCGTGTTTCAGCATCTGCTCACATTGGTGTTTCAGCATCAGCATATGCTACAGCCTGGTGTTTCAGCATATACTACAGCGGTGTTTCAGCATAAGCTACAGCGGTGTTTCAGCATCTAAAAACTTAACAGAAAATAAATTTTAGAACTGAAACATGAGGATTATGAACATCGTTTTCAACGCAGAAATTAAATGTCAACAATATGCAAAACTCAGAAAATATTAGACACAAATATTTTTGGTCTAACTTCGACCCCAGAAAAACCCACAAGGGGAAAACCAGTTAGAGAGGGATTTGTATTATTTATGAGCTTCTGAGAAATTCTTTTACATCATTTTCATCTTCAGATATTTACACAAACT
>JASDQU011508286.1:7010-17238 GCA_032191745.1 Picea mariana
CCCCTTGGAAAGAAAGAGAATCAGTCACATGAGAGGAAGACGAGGTGCAGAGAGATAGCACAAAAGAAACAAGAGATAGAGATGGATCCCTCCAAGAAGGGGCAAAGGCATTAGCATTTATGAGTAGGCTTGTGCAGCTAGAGATAGGGAGCTATTTTGGATTCCTCCCCGAAGAAGATGAGAGAGAACGAAGAAAACCCCTATTTGAGCTACCCTCCTTGCACATTTGTCACCAAGAAGAATGAATCAAAGAAAGTGTAGAGATAAGAGTAGAAGAATAAAGAGTATAAGAAGAGAAGGAGAAGATACAAGTGAAGAAGAAGTCAAAGTCAAAAATACTTTGCAAAGAGGAGCATCAACATCAACACCAAGCAACAATCAGTCAGAAAGAAACAATTCCAAATCGAGTATGGAAAACCAAGATTCAACTCTAAGACTTCCCGTGCTTCATGGGATGGGAAGAGACACTGTAGAGTAGCACTGGTTCACCTACAAATTTATATGGTATGTGAAGAGAATCATATATGAATCATACAGANAAGTACAAGGCTATTGCGCTAGCAGGACAAGCCATGGCCTTACTAGACATAAATAGATATCTACTTAGGAAATTTGATAAACCTAACTCAGAGTCATAATGCATCACGAAATTCAAAGAGATCATGCAATTAGCTGGTGAAATAACATGGGATTATGACTACCGGTTCAATATTTTGTTGGATAGGATGAAATTTCAACTCCAAGAAGTCCAACATAAAGAATAGTTTATTGTTTGACTCCTACCTCATATTCAAGTTCCCCTCACCTAGTAGAAGGTGACAACCCAAGCGTAGGTCATGGAAATTGCAATGTGCCTAAAAGCCACACCACAAGGTTGTGAGACTTCGACAAGGCTAGCGTAAGTACAATCCTAGCTTGCAAAACTCAACATGTAGCTACAAGATATGGCTAAGGACAAGTTAGTGCACGGGAATGTATGGTGTACTACATGTTGCACCGAAGGTCACCATAAAAATGAGTGCCCCAGGCTGGGAAATTACACGGTAATAGGTGCATCAAATCCATTCCTAACAGGACCATAGAATGAATGGTGTGAGATTTCTAGACAATGGGGCCATATATGTCCTCATTTTCCAACATTGCAGAAGTATCAAAAGATTACACACACTCCATTTTGCGAGTTTTGAAAATCCATGGATCACGGTGTGAACAAATGATAGTTGGTGTAGTTGATGTAAGAACACAATGTAGATGCTTTTCGAGTCCAAGAAAAACAAAAGGGTGGAGACCGTAGAGGCTTTGACAAAGGATGATACAAAGGAGGCTAGAGAGGAGGATATGGATGAGGAATAGGAAGAGGATATGATGGTGGTGGAAAAAGACCACCTACCTTCTTTAACTGTGGTGAAGTAGGCCACTTGTCATGCTTATGTACCAAATGATTTTCACTCTACGAATGTTGCCACAATGCAGATCATGTCTTAGAAGATTTCCCAAACTTGTTGGAAAAATGGGAAGAGAAGAAGGGGCATTGAAATATGGTGACTGTAGATCCGTGCAAAGGTTAGCTTCCAAAAGAAGATGTTGATGTGCAGGTAGCCACCTGAGGAGGCATCTAGACGGAAATGAACCTAGAATGAGGAGAAATTGTAGGTTATAATGTATAAGTAAAGATCATAAAATAAGCATATGCACCTCCCAAGTTTGAGGCCGCGCCACAAAAGRATTTCCTACGTGACACACAAAGGGATCTAGAAGAGGAAAGAGCACATGAAGAGTTACAACACACAACATAAAGGTCATTGGAGGAAGCCAATGCAAGAAAAGAGTTACAACGCACAACACATAAATCATTGGATGAATCTCTCAAGCGTGAAGAGTTACAGAGGGAAAAACACAAGGAAATGGAAGAATAATGTGTGCACAAAGAAATGCAATGTGCAATGAAAGAGGAAATGAATCCCACCACTTACCACTGTGTTGAATAAGAAAACTAAGTAAGTGATTTATTGTATTCTTGCCTTAAGATGTTAAGTGTTGGCACAGGGGCAGGCCCAAGGTTCAACACTTAACAATGCACCAACAAAATCCCGACTACCGTCCCTTTCGGAAACACCTGCGAAGCAAGTGAAGTCTCACCCGAGGTAGAAGCCAGGGGGGTTACAGGATGTAGGTGTCTATAACCAGGTTGGGACACAATTCTGTGATAAGAGCACTTCACAGAATATTTTGTTAATGCTTAGGAAGTGAACATGCATTAGTCTATTAACCTCATTAACACCGCAAAGCATAATCAAAGACAGATAAGCGCAGTAACAACAAGTGATTATGCATCCTAAGCTCTTAACACTTAGCACTATGAGTTAAGTCTAGCATTCATTTACCCTTTAACATAAGTAAACTGCTTAAGCAACAAAATATATATTCATTACACATCATAATCAAAGAACTAAGCAAATGCATAACATAAATGGCACTGCACAAAGCAAACCATGAGACACTAGATATACGTGGTTCACCCCAGGTTGGGGCTACGTCCACAAACCGCTTCGCCTTTCTATTATTTGCCAAAATATTACATCCAATCACTCCTGTGCACTAAGCCACATAGTCGAACTTTGCACAAGACAGGAGATCTACGCACTAAGCACTAGATCCTCCTTCTTTACCTTCCAAAAATAGGTCAGATGCACAGAGCCAAAATCTCTTATCATGACACATAACACCTGCTCCACACTAAGCATCACAAGAACTGACCATAGTCTACAAAATCATAGTCGAGCACAAATCCTCGACCACCTACATTCCTTCGCACGCATAACTACTCCTTCTACAATACATTCCTCTTTATTTATACTTTACAAAATATTACAATAAGGCCTAAACATGGGGAAAGCCCATGGGTCAACATCCCATAAACCCGTTACAAAACCCATATGACATCTTATTGGGTCCACATAACCCTCAAAATAGGTGAGATCTGGGATCCCATCTCCTCCTGGGTGCTCCTACTTCGACCAACGTGTCGAAGTCCAAAGGTGGGCCAAAACCTCCAAAACTGACCAAAGTTTCCCCAAAAGTTGGTTGAGGGCCAACATTAAGTGATCCTAAAGCCTCAAAGAAACTGACCCACATGTTAACAAGATGTATGGGGGAAGAGGAAATGACTATAGTTATTTCCACCCTGCTACCAAAATGGAACGTCTTCCAAGCAAACAAAGAAAAGTACACAAGAAGAGAATTCAAGATGAGAGTTGAGCTCTGAAGCTATGATATGGATGATGTCATGTTGGAATTGGGATTCGATGTGAACATTTTTCCAAAACAATATTGGGAGTTGATGGGTAAACCAAACTTAGTGTGGTATCCAATTCAACTAAGTATTTCCAACCAATACAAAATATACCCTATTGGCAGGCTGGAACAAGTAGAAGTGAACATCGACAATGTAAATACCAAAGCTGACTTTGAGGTGAATGAGATCATGGATGGCTTAGACCCCTATCCAACTCTACTTGGTATCGACTAGGCATTTGATAACAATGCAATGATAAAGATGAAGTAATGACATATGTCCTGTGAGACAGACACCTTGCATGTTATTGCGCCATTGGATCCAAATGAGGGTGACAGATATAATGAGCCTGTAGATGAATATGTGCAGAGTTTAATCATAGAGAACATACAACATCACGATATGCAAAGAATATTATGTGAATCCAAAAACCAATGGAAAATTAATATGGAAAAGTGTTCGCTTCTATGACATAGATTCCGAAGATGCTATGGAAAAATGGTAGAATAAACTATATATGGGAATTGCATTTCAAAATTTTAATAAGTAAAATGTGATGCCACTTGCGGGGGGCATGGACAAAGATGAGGGATGATTAATCCATAAGAGAGGGGAGGGTCTAAGAGAATGTCTAAGAGGGTCCAAGGGGGAATTACCCATGTCTATTAATACAACCCACTTCCAAAAATTACTATTGGTATATGAACCTTCTAATTTCTGATTGAGTGTCCCAAAATCCAATCATTGAATACATGTAAGAGGGTGGGTATAATAAGTCACATCTCATAGTTAATGGAATCATGGGGGCTGAGTAGAACCAGTTTGGGGAAGAGTGTAAGTCAAGAAAGTAAGACAAAGAGAGGAAAGTTGTATGGACAATTACAACAGTTTTAGATAGTCAATGTTTTTGGATGAACAACAAACAGAGAGCAGGGAAGAAGAGTTTGGAGATAGAGAAACCACAGAGGGAGAATTATAGAGTGTATTTGGAGCACAAGACTAAAGAGATAGGTTTTTAGGCCTAAAGAGTGAACTTCTATGTGAGATGCACTATAACAACAAGTGATTGTTTCTATTTTTCTTGGTATTTTTCCTAGTAGTGAGCTCCCTTGAGTTTCCTAGTAGTGAGATTCATGGTTACCTGTGCCAGAGAGGCCCTGATAAATGAATAGGACACCCAATGGACTGAGATTAGTGAAGGGAGAAATTCCTTGGGTTGGGTAGACCGAGGGGAAGAGAGTCAGTGTAAAATTGGGATAGTTGTAGGATAATACCCGTGGGTTGTGGGATTTTCTGATCTGTGAGTGGATAGTGAGAGACCACCCTATTTTTTGAATTGCTCGCCCCAACTTGGGGATAAATTTCTATTGATACTTGGAAAAACAAGACTATGATTGGGTGGAATGTTCATCCCAAGCAGCTGGTTGCACAACTATTTTAAAATATAAGTGTTTTATTAGTTTTATGTGTTATATTTATGAGTTAAATTGATGTGCATCCACTATGTGTTTAAAAATGATTTATATGTTGTTGTGTTGAGTTATTAAACTACATTCATGTAATTTTTAGCATGTTGTAGATGCATTTAATTAATGGTATCATATAGTCATTAAATATGTGTGTAATTCATAGTTGGTAAGCTACAATAAATTAGTTAGCAAAATATTTCATTTTTATGTGTAATTTTGCATGTAATGGCCCTCCGCTGGGTTGGGGGTCGTTACAGATTGGTATCAAAACTTTTGGTTCATCACTAGACCCATATGGGACAACACACATTGTGAGTTTGGGAAAAATCGTTGTTACAAATTTCGATCTGTGATGAATTTGGGGAAAAACAGAGAAAAATTAGAATAAAATCCCCAAATTCGTGAGCAAATTCGAGTTTAAATGCCTCATAACTGTTGAAGAGATGTTGCGGGGAATCAATTTGTAGATCTATAGAGTTAAAATTCAACTTGGAAGGTCGAATTTTAGGTTTTAATGGCCATTGTAGAATTGAGCAATGTTTGATGGATCAACGACTGAGATCGCGTTTGATTTCAAAATCAACAACCCATATTCATTGTAAATATATTTGAAAAATTATAAGGTTTTTCGGAGTTTGGTAAGGTCTAAAAGATCGATGGTCGATATTCATTTTAGATAGTTGGGAAAATGAGACAGATTGATAGTGTGGATTCATTTTTGGTCATTTGGAAGTTAGAGCATATCAACAGTCAAGATCATTCTGAATGGAAGATCTATGGCTCAGATTCATCTGGGATTTGGTCGAAAATTTATAAGTGTTGGAGTTCACCAAAAGAATTCACCGATGACTGATGATCAAGGGTCAGCGAAATCATAAAAGTGTTTTTATCTACCAAGAGAAATCATCGACCGTTGATGTTTGATGGTTGGGGGTCGTCTGAATTGGCGAGGTGTTTGGTTCATCCAAGAGAAGTTCTCGATCAACGATAAAGGAAAGAGGGTGATGACATGTCGTTCCATGTTAGAATCCATGTGTCAGGCCATGTCCACATCCATGTGTCATGCCACATAATCCACAATGCAATTTATGAGTTCACGTGTCATGCCATATCAACATCTACGTGTCATGCCACATCAACATGTACATGTCATGCCACATCAACATAGTTTCCATGCCATTCAAGAGATGGATGATGGATGATGATTGGGTCGAATAAATGGTAAATAATTTCATTCATCCTATATAAATCGCCCACAATCGATGCCTAATGCTCGGGTCAACTAGTTTAGAGATGTCTTGCAAGTCGCCTGCTAAAGGAAGGGCCCGATGGATGATGGTCGGGTCGACAGTTTTAGCAGACTGTTGCATACATCCAAAGGAAAATGCCCATCATCGATCGATGATGAATCCCAGATCAATGGTTCATATTTATCCTTATTTCGAGATCAATGGACCAGATTAAAAGGTTGTTATAATAGTAAAATAATCATTTTTCTATGAAAATTTCATATTTTTTAAGGTCTTAAACTTGCAGGGCAATTTGGAGGCCCTAAACGATGCTTTTAAGCATCAAATTTTTACTATAATAGGGTGTAACTAAGGTACACCATGTATCTATATCTTAAATAAAATAACTTGGAGAGAGATTTTCAACGAGCTACCCTGGGCGCAAAACAAAGCTCGTATGAGAAAGCTACAATTAAAACAGTTAAGGGTATAATGTTTGCACCAATTTAATTCCAGAAGAAATAACTCCTTGCTTAGAAGTCCGTTTGGGGAACAAGAGCAGTCTATGGAAAGATTATGAACCACAAAAGACAACCACAGAGTCAGATTTGGAATCTAGGTATGTAAAAATGTATAGGAAGAGAAAGAAGACACATGTAACATACATGGATAAAATAAAGAAAACAATCTAAACTTCCAAAGACCATAACTTACATATCGAAGTTCATATTTGAGAAAACGAATAAACATTTGAAAGGTATTGAGGAGGAAAAGACATCTATCCACTCAAAATTTTGAATTGGGCACTAAAGGTTTCTCAGAAAGCAATAAAACAATTTTACGGCAAAAAAAACATAGCAATGAGTGAAAATTACAGCTTGTGAATGTTGTCACGCGTACATCCATTGGAGAGTTGTTTTAGAGATGAATGTGTTTAAGGAATCAAATTTTGAGTTAGTGAATTTTGTTATTTTTAAATTGAGATGAATAATTACTTGTAATCTAGTTAATGAAATGTTTTATAGTATGCATGTGCTAACAATAATTATTACATGCACATTTCTTGTAGAGTTATAGGTACAAAAAAAAAACTTTGGTTCTTGTATGAGGACTAGTGTTATGGAATATTCCTAGGGATATTAAAACCATGAGGAGGAGGTCATAGGTTTACATGTCAGTATGAGAATTGTTGAGACTGAGTCAAATGGAAGAAGAGGCAAGAAGGAGCCTATAACTATGAGAAGTATGCATAGAGAAGTGCAGGGCTATATGGCAGATAATGAATGGATTATGAAATCTCGGGAAGAGATAATTCAGAGTCTGAATATGTTGCACAGGAAAGTTAGGAAAGACTCTAGCAGAAAACAAGAAGCTAGTGTTAGAAAAGTGACAACATCCAGATCCCAAAGCAGAAGGGATGAACATGGAAATGACAGAAAGTCAAGAAGAATGAGCACGCACCATCATTCTCCAAGGAAATCCACTGGAATAACTCATGCAAGTTCAGATCCAGGGAGAAACCCAAGTGTGTCTCCCATTAGGAGGAAGAGAAGAAGGCCTGAGCTAGACATGTTTCAAGGTGAACTCAGGAAAATTAAGCCACCAACTTTCAATGGTGAGAATAGGAAGAGAGAACAGGTCAAGGCCTAGCTGTTGGAGATGAATAAATGTTTCCAGCTGCACAATTACCCCTCAAGGGTAGAAGCTATAATTGCAACCTAACACTTAAAGGAAAGACAACCATGTGGTGGGATCAACTTCAACAAGCCAAACACCTTGATGAGAAGAATATTCCATTGAGGTGGTTCAAAGGATATTTCCGAGACAAATATTTTTCTGAGCATTAATATGAAAGAAAGATGAAAGAATTATTTGAACTCAAGTTGGGAAGCATGACAATGGATGAATATCAGAAGAGATTCTTTGAGTTGATAAAGTATGTGGACTTCATAAAGGAGGAGAAGGTCAAAATATAAAGGTTTATGAGTGGGTTACCTTATTTCTACAATGAAAAGATACAATATGATAACCCGATGACTTTGGGGGAATCCATAAGGAGAGAAAATCATCTTTATGATTAGAGAAGAGGAAGGCCAATTTTCCAAAAATCTTGGAATGATAAGATGAGGGGTATAAAGGATCAAAGGAAGAAATGTTTTAAGCCAACATTTTTCAAGAAAAAATCCAAAACAAATCAATAAGGTTACTCGAACCACAATGAACATAATACTATAGATTCATTTGGGAAGAGGCCAAGGAAATAACCTGTACAATGTTGGGGATGTGAGGGAAATCACTTATATAGGGACTACTCTCACAAAGGCGAAAGAATGAGGATTGTCCACAATATTCCGGAGGCCAAGAAAATTGAAGACATGGAAGGAAACATGCCAAGGAGATATGCATCCTTGGACAACAAACAAGAAAAATATCAATTCCCCATGATTGAAGTGAAAGGTAAGATTGATAACCAACCCATAGCAATTTTAATTGATTCTAGAGCTAGCCATAGTTACATAAAATCTAACATTTTTGAAAGATTTCACTTGCAAATAAGTAAGCATAATAAATTGTGGTTAGTTCAAATATCCATAGGGGTTAGAAGGAAAACGAGTGAACCAGTTAAATATTGTCCAATAGACATTAATGGGCTCAACACAAAGGTAGATGTGAACATCATACCATTGGGTTCATATGATTGTCTAATTAACATGGATTGGTTGGAAAACACCATTCTATCCTATAATTCTACAACAAGACAATCACATTTCTTGATGAGGAAGGGAAACAAGACAAGGTTCAAGGCATTCCAAGAGTTGTAGCTATTAGAGAAATTTCAACTATGCAATTGATAAATAGTTTTAGGAAGGGATATCTAATTTTTGCAGCCCTTATGGAAGAGACATCTAGAGATAAATTGGAAAGCATTGAAGACCATCCGGTCTTGAGGGATTTTAAGGATGTTTTTGGAGAAATCCCAGGACTACCACTGAAGAGAGACATTGATTTCTCTATCGATTTGGTGGCAAGAGATACCCTAGTGTTCAAGACAAAATAAAAAATGGGCACACTAGAATTGAAGGAGTTGCATATGCAGCTTGAAGAATTGTTAAGGAAGGGGAATATACATTCAAGTGTGTCATCGTGGGGTGCCCCAATTTTGTTTGTAAATAAGAAATATGGAACCTTAAGGCCGTGTATTGATTTTAGACAGCTAAACAAGGTCACTATAAAGAAAAAAATATCCCTTGCCAGAAACTAATGACTTATTTGATCACCTGAGAGGTGCAAGGATATTTTCCAAGATTGAATTGAGATTAGGTTATCATAAAGTGATGATAAAATAAGAAAACATCAACAATTCAACATTCAAAATAAGATACGGCAATTATGAATTCAAGGTAGTTCCATTTGGGATATCAAATGCATCGACAATTTTCATGTTCCTCATGAATGGAGTGTTCAGAGAATACTTGGACACGTTTGTAATTTTGTTTCTAGATGATATACTCATGTACTCTAAGTCAGAAAAGGAACATGAATAACATTTAATAATGGTGCTAAAAGTTTTAAGAGAGCATAAATTGTATGCCAAACTAAGTAAGTGCAACTTTTATCAAAAGAAGATTAACCACTTGGGACATATTATTTCAGTAGATGGGATAATAGTTGATCCTGAAAAGATAGAGGCCATTAGAGGATGGATAGCGCCAAAAAATGTTATATAGGTAAAATCATTCATGGGTCTTTCCAATTATTACCGAATATTCATAAAATGATTCTCAAATATTGCAAGCCCAATCACTTATTTGCAAAAGAAGGGAGTGAAATTTGAATGGACCTCCATGTGTGAAGAAATATTTCAGCAGTTGAAGGACCTATTGACCAATACATCAATATTAAATATTGCTAATTCGGATGAATATTTTTTTGTGTGCATTGATGCATGCAAGGAAGAGCTCAGTGGAGCCCTCACACAAAAATATCATGTGGTATGCTATGAATCCATAAAATTAAAAGAGCA
Source organism: Picea mariana (assembly GCA_032191745.1). Taxonomy (NCBI): domain Eukaryota; kingdom Viridiplantae; phylum Streptophyta; class Pinopsida; order Pinales; family Pinaceae; genus Picea; species Picea mariana. The sequence goes on from JASDQU011508286.1 coordinate 17,028, forward strand.
TGAGAGGAATTGTGCTAAACATGACTTGGAACTAACATAGATTATTCATGTGATGAAAATGTAGAGACATTACCTCATGGGGAGGAAATTTGAGCTAAGGACATTCCACTATGGTCTGGGACATTTGTTTGGCTAGCCAACATTAAATGCTAGACAAACTAGATGGCTTGAATTTTTGAGTGAATATGATTTTGAAATTAAGCACATCAAA
>JASDQU011508287.1:5094-18346 GCA_032191745.1 Picea mariana
CCCTTCCTATACAAAGTCCTCCTTGCCTTTGGTTTCTTCCCCCACTTTGTTTCTCTTATCAAAGCCTGCACTGACAACCCTTGGATTTCCCCCCTCGTCAATGGCTGCCCTACCACCTTTTTCCACACCCAGAGAGGTCTCAGGTAGGTATGCCCTCTCTCACCCTTCCTTTACATTTTGAAAGCAGACACTCTTAGCAGAAAGCTCTCAGCTAAAAAAGATGCAGGCTCTCTTCCAGGCCTTAAACCTTCCATTCACTCTCCTTCCCAAAACCATGCTCTTTTTGCAGATGACTCTCTCCTTCTTGAAGGTGCCTCTACAAGAATTGCCAAAGATTTTGATGAAGTCCTAAAAGGTTACTGCAAGGTCACGGGAGCCTCCATAAACGAAGGGAAAAGTGAAGTTTATGGATGGAACATCGAGGAACAGGAGCTCACAAATATCTCTACCCTCCTTGGTTTCAACAGCCAAGCCCAATGGGAGAAGATAAAATACCTTGGACTCCCTATAATAAATGGCTATAATAAGAGAGCGCTAGGGTCTGAAGTCATCAGGAAAATCAAGTCAAAGATCACAACTTGGGGAGGATATTGGCTCACTACCGGAGGTAAGGTCACCTTGATCAAGTTTGTGCTCTCCGCACTTCCAATCTACCAAGCTGCCTTCCTCCTCGCACCAAAAAAAGTGATAGATCACATCTCCAAACTGATACGTGACCTCCTTTGGCAAGGTGGGAAGGGTAACACTCATAAAATGCACCTTGTGAAATGGGATCAGGTCAAACGCTCTTTCGCAGAGGGAGGTCTACAAATCTGGGATCCAGCCATGGTCAATCTGGTGATGGGAGGTAAAATCCTCTGAAATCTACATGAGAACCCAAAGCACCCTGTCAGCGAAACTCTGAAAGAAAAGTATGCCCATAAGGTGCCGCTTCGCAATCTCCAGGTGTCTCAAACAATCAACGTCTCCCAAGTATGGAAACTATGTAGTAGAAGTCTAAATTTTTTCAAAGAAAGAGTATACAAAATTCCAGGCAATGGTAAACATACAAAACTGTGGCATGATCGAATAATGAACAGAGCCCCTCTTTCAGAAAATGATGAAATCGTTGAATTAATAAAATGGTTGGAACGCGCTGGAATCAATAGCATTTACGATCTCTCCAAGTGGGATGGTCATGGTGCATGGAATGGTTGGGATTTCCATGGCATCCCTGGTCGTTTAAATCAACAGATGACTGCGCTTGAAGAGATGCTGGAAGACGCAGCCCCAGTGAGCAGAAGGTCGAAGGACAGATTGGGATGGGGGCATTCTGGAACCTATACATCAGCTGCAGCTTACAACGCACTTAAACCCATCAAGAACAGTAGCAGAAATCCAGATTTTTGGAAAAAAGTCTGGGAGCCCCTCGCTCTACCAAAAGTCAACTTCTTTTTTTGGATGCTAGCTCATAATAATTTGTTAACCGGAGACAATCTGATGAAAAGAGGCATAGCTGGGCCTCACAGATGCGATTTGTGCAGAACCAGTGCAGAAACTACCAAGCACCTCTTCATGGATTGTAAGTTTGTCAAAGATGTGTGGTGTCATATCCTTCATGAGTTCCACACCATTGTCCCCTCGTATAACTCTGTAGCTGATTTCTTCGACTCTTGGAACCAATGCTATCCCTACAAAATCCCCAGCAAATATTTTTGGAGGAAAATCTGGAATGCCATCCCCAAATTCACTTACTGGCAGACTTGGCTGGCCCATAATGACTTGATCTTTAACGGAAAGGAACAAACTCCTTTTGCTGTAGCTGCCAAAGCGAAATCCCTCCTCCTGGAAGCTTCCCAATAGCAGTACTTTTCTGCAGATCCTTTGTTGCTTCCTAAAGAATAAAGGTGATTGGGCCCTCTCTCCCCCTACCCCCGGAGGCTGCTCTCTGTCCCTCAATCAGTGAATCCTATTTGGAGAATAAGAGAACCTGAAGAGAACTTTCAAGAGTGGTGGAAAAAACAAAAAATATCTACGATCTTCTTTGATGGTGCCTCTAAAGGAAATCTCGGGGCTGCTAGAGCAGGTGGGGTCATCTATGCCCTGGATGGAGTCAGAAGGGATAACTTCTCCTAGGGCATTAGGTAGAAATCTAACAATCAAGCTGAGATTTTAAGCCTTCTTAAAGCCTGCCAAATTGCTAGAGATATAGGGGATAAAGAAATCCAAGTATTCGGAGACACCGAGATCCTAATTAAAAAGTTAAACTTCGAAAATTTGTTCACCAATGCAAGTCTTAACAAAACTCTAAGCAGATTGAAGGAAGTCCTCCTCGATTTTGAATCCTATAAATGCTTCCATATTCTCAGAAATATGAACAGTGAAGCTGATCTTTTGGCAAACAAGGGTTGTACACTTGGGAAAGGTCAAATTCTCATAAACGGGGATAGCTCTATCCATCTATGTAACCCATGAGGATTCTGCAGAATGTAACATGGAACAAAAATAGATGCAATGTAATGATGGCAGCAATGGCGTAATTCCAAATTCCTACCAATTCAAATAAAGATACACCTGTTTCAGTTAAAAAAAAAAAAAATTACAGTGCAAATTCTGAGTAAACTCTAGCCTTGCGTCTCCATCCCCTGAACGATGAATTTTACTGTGCAATGTCACGTTGATAAAACTCTTTTCTGGCAATTTCGGTTGGTAAATTCTTACTGTAAATTGTTCTGGCAATTTGGCTTGTAAATTTGTTACTGATGAAACCTCTTCTGGCAATTTCGTTTTTGTATATGGATATAGTGACATTGTTTCTGAAAAAAAATAAATTGTTTGGTAATTTGTTACTGAAACTGGTTCTGGCAATTTCATTCTTGCATGCTGTGGGTTGCTGGCTATTGGCTCTGTGTGTTTTAAACTTTAAGTATGCACTGTTCAAATTCGTGTGCACCGTACAAATCTAAATGTGCACCGTTCAAATTCATTTTTATTTCCAATTAATTAGAAGTTAGATTGCATTGATTTGATTTTTGACAGNAAAAAAAAAAAAAAATTACAGTGCAAATTCTGAGTAAACTCTAGCCTTGCGTCTCCATCCCCTGAACGATGAATTTTACTGTGCAATGTCACGTTAATAAAACTCTTTTCTGGCAATTTCGGTTGGTAAATTCTTACTGTAAATTGTTCTGGCAATTTGGCTTGTAAATTTGTTACTGATGAAACCTCTTCTGGCAATTTCATTTTTGTATATGGATATAGTGACATTGTTTCTGAAAAAAAATAAATTGTTTGGTAATTTTTTACTGAAACTGGTTCTGGCAATTTCGTTCTTGCATGCTGTGGGTTGCTGGCTATTGGCTCTGTGTGTTTTAAACTTTAAGTATGCACTGTTCAAATTCGTGTGCACCGTACAAATCTAAATGTGCACCGTTCAAATTCATTTTTATTTCCAATTAATTAGAAGTTAGACTGCGTTGATTTGATTTTTGACAGTTAGAATAGCGTACCCCCACGAATTCTGACCACAATCCCTGTGTTTTTGGGTGGTAAGTCCATGCAAATTGGTGGTTGATACACCCACGAGTTCTGACCACAATCTCTTCGTTTTCGGGGTTGTAAGTCTTGCGACTTGGTGGATGATTTAACCACAATTTTCGCTCGCATATCTCTATGTTTGTGTTGAGTTTTCTATACGTTTTGGGGGTGGATACCCACATGGTCTTCGACCACATAATATCTGAGTTTATGATGTTAAATAATCTCTTCATTTTTATTGTAACTACTGGCGATTGATGGAGGATACCCCACGCTTGCCAATCACATGATCTCTGTGGTTGGAGTTATAATTCTCTGTGTCTGCATTGAATGGTGGAGTCAGCGTTGGTTCATGCTCTGCTGGGACAAAGAATTACATTCTGTCATGCCACCTTTAAAATTCTACGTTTTAGTAATTTCGTGAGTCTGCGAGATACCCACGAGTTGATTCTGGGTTCCCTGAATTTCGCCTCATTGTTAGCTGTCAATTGATTCCGTTTCCTGATTTTTTCCATACCGATAGTTGCTAGTTAATTACTGCCTGAGAATTCAACCTTATTTACGTCCAGGGATATTAAAGACCCCTTCAACACCAAACTGTCGACTGAGATTTTTACCTGCGTTTACTCGATGATAAATTTTCATTAAGTTTCACTTATGGTATCATGGATCTATTTATCAATTTAAAAGTAATAATAGTATAGATAAACTTGCTATGGATGATTATTATTGATAATAATGTTCCATTGATATTGGTGTAATGTTTTTTTTGTTTAACTATGAAAATTCGATTGATTATACGATTAAATTATGATTTGACAAGTTGCCCAAAGTAGTTGTAAGATATGTCAAGGCAGGATGTTGACTTTGAGAATCTAGACTTGAATTTAGAGTGGTCTTGTCTCGTAGTTGATTAAATGTACACTCCCAAGCAACACTGTAGTAGTAGTGAGTAACTTAAGTAGTTATTATTGTTTCTCTAATTCAAATTGCCTTAATATAGATAGTTGGTTAATGGCGATACTGATGGTCATGTTAATGCCATGATTATTGCCATATTGTTGTATTAATTGTCATTATTTTGAATGTGATCGTTATCAATACCAAGTTATTGTAATTTCTAAATGTAATGATTGGTTACTTTATGGCAATATTAGTGTATTATAAAATGTGATGTTTTATGTTATTGAAATTTTATGGTTGGGTAACTGTATACTAATTGGATTTATGTGGAGTAAATGGAGCTGTAATGAATGTTAAGGTTGAAGCCAATATCGAGGGTAATGCTAACCTTCAGAGCTATTATTGTTCATGATAAAACTAATGACATATAAGGTTTAAAGTTACTGTTAATTCTTAGGGAAATGATCGATGTAAAGGAGTGTTGAATGTATGCTTATGGTAGTGTTAATACAATGTTATTATTGTTTTATAGAAATGATTATGTAATGAAAAGTTTAATGGTAATGCTAAGGATTATGGAACTGTCAATGTGGATGTTGTGTTCATTTGTGGTAAGGCTACTGAGTTGGTTATAGGTAACCTATCAAATGTGTGTGTTGGTCATTTTAGGTAGTTATTGTAAAATAAAACGAAAGATGGTTTTTATTTTATGGTCGTAAAGAAGGAATTAATTATCATTGATAGCATATGAATTATGATGTCTTGAACTAAGTCGAAAGGTTATTATGATTAGTACAAGGGAATTTTGCAATTAACTGACTTGCACCTTCCGTAGAGGACGTGGTGGTTCTTTTGACTATTGTTGTACTTGTTGGTAATCGGTTAGTTGCTTGGTTTGCTTGTGTCGGGCGGGATGTAGATACCTCCATGTTCCTTAGAACAGTCGCCAGCCCTGAGACCTTAAATGGTTAAAATTGATGGGAACCTGGGCTTGAGTGTTGATTATGTGTCTTGGAGGTCCTAACCATTGCAGGGTAGGATGGGTGGGTAGTCAGTCATATTATTTGTCGGTTTCTTGTCGTTCATTATTTGCAGGGGTTTATGTGGGTCTTAGATCTTTATGTTGTCATCACATTGCATGCGTCATGTTCGTCATCGTATGGCGACGCAAAGTCAAATGTATCTAGTATCCTTGTACACACACGCACACACACAAAATAAAAATAAAAAAATTAACACTTGTTATAAGGGATTTGTCGTCGTGACAAATGGGAGGTTCGTTACAAAAACATACATATTAACAATGAGATTATCAATTAAATTCATAATGTAGATGATTTTAAAGGGGTCAGAAATTCTTAGAGGGAAAGATAGGTCAATATATCCATAAGTCACAATGATGTGTATTGAAATATATATTGAGAGAAGCAAGTTAAATCATATATTATGATGTATTTAATATTTATAGTTATTTTTTTTATTATATTTGTATAGATTATATTGTAATTGATTTGTATTAGAACATATTTATAGAAGTAAGTTAAATCAATATATTATGATTTATCATATGTATAGTTATTTTATAATATTTGTATAGGTTATATTGTAATTGATTTTAAATCAAATTAATTTAATTTTTATTAATTTATGAATTGTTAAATATTTTATAAAATTAATTAAAATTATTTAAATTAAATAATTTGAAAATGAAAAAATAAATAATTTTTTTTATTTTTAATTAATTGATATATAAAAACTCCTAAATTTTTAAGATATAAAAATTGTTATAAAAAACAACTTTTTTACCATAACCAAATTTTCTTATACTCGATTACCACTGTGAATTGCAATTGCAGCTGAAATGATGTGATACTCCTCCAATGGTGAGACCATGCCATAGACGCTGCTTCATCTCACAAGCCAACTGACGTAGGGCACGCTCCTTGGAGCATGTCCTCTCTCACAGGATCTCCCTTTCCTTGGCCCAAAGAACGTTAGAGTTCTTCTAATTCCCTATCGGGAACTTTATGCCCATAGTTCTCTTCAAGCAATCCCTTTTCCTTAATTCCTCGGGGAATCGGAACTCGCGACATCGCAATTTCATAGTCGACCCTTTGGGTTACGAATCCATGAACCCCGATGCCTGGTCAACATTGACTTTATCTCTCTCCTTGTCGAGACTTCGTCTATCACAACTTGGCTGCTCATGACACCAAGCCCTCGGTTCACTAACTTCCGAGTCCCGATACGTCGAACTCCCGACTTCGCTTCCTCACGACTTCTCTACTCGAGAGGTCAATTAACTTTTAATTCAACTCTTGAGACCCGAGGCGCCAATACTTGCGATCTCACCTCTCGCGACTTTGCCACTCGCAAGATTAACTACCCAACTCTTCGACTCCCGAGTCTCGAGATGCCGATACTCGTAGTATCTCTACCTCGCGATTTTGCCACTCGCAAGGTCAATAAACTTTTGCGTCGACTCCCAATGCCCGAGACGCCGAACCTCCGATAGTTATGCCACCTGTCCTCCACTATCTCCTATGGCCCACACTGCTTACGTAGCTGTCGGGATCTCACATCTCGCGATCTCATGATTCCCATTGAAATAAATTGGAGCTTCGACCCACGAACTCCCGATACACGATGTTACGTGTAGATCCGACGGCTCCTATGACCCGGATCAATGGTTCTGCTCTCCCTGAGCTTAAATTATTCTCACACCTGTGCTAGAAACTTTCTTATGCTTCCACAGGATCTGATGGTCCTCCTGCGACCAGATCCAACAGCTATATGACCTCCCCGCTACTCGCGTTCTCGTGACTCTGAGTGCCAAATGTTTGGACTCTCACCTTGTGAACTCCCGAGTTCGCGAGATCCTCCGATCTCTGACACATGTCCTCCTCATATGGACAACTCTGATCTTATCGTCACCTCGCCGCTTCATGTCCTCGTGCCTCGCGACTTCTAACACCGAATTCTTAGCTCTTTCACCTACGAGGTTCCGATATGCGATGAGCCACCTCTCCTGGATATACTGATGCATGTCCACCCTGAATTCCACGGCTATGATTCTGTCAGTATTTCGAGACTCGAAAGGCCTCAAGTTTCTCGACTTCCAAAACACCGATGCCACCAATATCCCTATCAATCCCAGAACTCTCCTTTATCCACTGGGACTTAACCCCGACGCAACTTCTGCTAAATCTGACGGTTGTCGATCTTTCGTGGATCTCCCCTACGAATCCAACCGTCGATTCCTTTTCTCCTTGAGGATCTCTTGGCACAAGAATATTCTCTACAACCTTTGAAAAATCCTGAAGGTGTTTCACTCCCCCTAAGCTTTGCTATGATTCTGAGTCTTAGGAAAGACTCCTTGCATGCACTCCTTGTGGCAAATCCTTCAACAGCTTCTAGTGTTGACTCCTTTCGACTGTGTGCCTCCTGCAACAGCAGTTTTCAACCTCTCACCTCAGAATCACAACTCTGAGTCTCCACTCAGTCTGCACACTCCTTGCACAACTCCTAAGCCCAAGTACACTTGTTGAGTAATATGAGAACAATGGTTAGACTATCTGATTCTTCTGTCAACGCACTCCTTGCAGACGACTTTAACTACACTCCTTGCAGGAATCCTTACTCAGATAGAGAAATGATTGTAACTCTTCTCACTTCCTCTCAGATTTCAATGTCAACACATGACATCATACACATAGTATAACAACAATGCATAACAGGAAAAAAAATACTCAGGTTCATAGCATTCAACACACATACATAGAGAATACCACAACAACCATGGATCTGAATAAATCTCTTCTATTAACTCAAAATCTATACGTGGAGGTTCCTCCTACAGTTCTCTGCTTCTCTACTATGCCCTAGATTCTTCTAACTCTTCCTAAACTATGTTACAATCATACAATGAGGGTGTCCATATCCGTTTTCCCTCTTTCTTTTGAAACTTTCTAATCTAGTATTCAATCCTACCTACTTACATTTACTACTTATAAATGCCTCTGTCTATCTCAGACGAGAGCATATGGATCGAGGTCTGATTACATTCTACTAGACGCTTCCATTCAATGATCTCATTTATGCCTGTTGCATCAACTTCAAGAGAAATTCAAAATTTTGGGTTGGCGTTTACCTAGCTACCCTTTGTCTTTCATGTTGGCTCGCTTGTCTTGGGAGATGCTCCTGCATCATACTCCCTCGCTTGAAAATTTGCATGGGATCCTGTCCATGAGATCCTGCATGGTCTGTCCATGCTTTATAATTGTTTCTTCAGTCTCCCAGCTGGCATCTTCCACTGGATGATCCATCCATTTGACTAGATATTCATAATATTCTTTTTGCCTGGTTTTTTTACCCACTCGCTTATCCAGTATCTGTTCCATCTGTGGCATCTCTGTAATTGGCATCTACTTCTGCCACTGAATTTCTTGTTGCTCATCAATTTAACCTCCTTCTTCCTCAGCCTTATATGGATATAAGTCTGAGACATTGAATGTCAGAGATATTTCGATCCCATTCGACAATTCAATTTCATAAGCATTTTCTCCAAATTTTCTCAAGACCTTACATGGCCCAATTTTCTTCATATTCAACTTATTGTATGTTCCCCTCGGGAACCTTTCCTTTCTCAAATGTGATAGACCTAGATCACCAACCTCAAATTGAAGTTGTCTCCGGTGATGATCTTCTCTACGCTTATACTCCTGATTTGATTTCAGCAACCGTTCCTTCACCCTGCTATGAAGGTCTCTCATCACCTCAATGAATTCTTCTGCACTAGCACTGCTAGTCACAGTTTGTTCTGAATCTCACAATTCAGAAACTCCCCTCGGATGCACTCCATAGACAACTTGGAATGGACTCTTCCCTGTGGTGTGATTCACTGAGTCGTTGTATGCAAACTCTTCCTGTGGCAACACATTGTCCCAACTGCTGTGGTGTTTTGTCACCAAGCTTCTTAGCAAGTCTCCCAGACTTCTATTGACCACCTCTGTTTGTCCATCCGTCTGAGAATGATAGGCAGAACTCAATGTCAAATTAATCCCCATCTTCTTCTAGAGTGTCCTCCAGAAATGTCCAATGAATTTCGTATCCATGTCTGAGACTATACTTCTGGGTAAACCATGAAGTCTAACGATCTCCTTGAAAAATAGATTTGCGATATGAGTTGCATCGCTGGTCTTTTGACACGGGATAAAATGTGCCATTTTGGAAAACTTGTCAACCACCACAAAGATCAAATCATGTACTCTTTGCGTCCTAGGTAATCCCAATACGAAATCCATGCTAATTTCATCCCACGGCCTCTCGGGTATGGGTAATGGCTGATAGAACCCTGCATTCTACTTCCTGCCCTTTCAATGCTGGCAAATCCTACTTTTGTCGACAAATATCTTGACTTCTGACTGCATCCCTGACCAAAAGTATGCTTTGCTCAGCTTTGCAAATGTCTTGTCATGACCAAAATGTCCTGCTAATCCACCACTGTGCTTTTCCTTTAACAGATTCTCCCTCATGGAGGAATTTGGAATGCATAGTTGATTGCCTTTGAACAACAACCCGTCTTGGATCACATACTCTATCCACTGGCTTCGGTCTTTGAGAACTAGGTTCTCAGCTGCTCCATACGCTTCACTGAAATCCTGATCAGCTACATACATATCTTTAAGATCTTCAAAGCCCAGCGTCCTGACCTTGAACTCCTACAATAGCAAAGATTTCCTGCTCAAAGCATCAACCACTTTGTTGGCAGTTCCTGAAATATGCTTAATTACAAATGTAAAATTTTGAATCTATTCGACCCACTTAACATGCTTCTGATTCAACTTCTCTTGTTGAGTTACATATTGCAATGCATGGTTATCACTATATAAAACAAATTCCCTTGGAATCAAATAATGTCTCCACTTCTTCAATGCCTATATAATGGCATAAAATTCTTTATCGTACGTGGAGTACTTTTCCTTTGCCTTGTTCAACTTCTTGCTGAAATAAGCAATTGGTCTGTCATCCTGACTCAAGATCTCTCCTATGGCAAAGCCACTCGCATCACATTTTACTTGGAACGTCTTTCTAAAATTTGGCAACACCAAAACTGGCTGTTCCGTGATCTTCTGTTTCAACAGATTGAAACTCTTCTCCACCTCCTCAATCCAATGAAAAGTTTTATGTCTTTTCCTGACTATGTCCATCATTGTTGCTCTAATCCCACTGAAATTCTTGATGAACTTCCTATAGAAACTAGCCAAAGCATGAAAACTTCTCAGCTCGAAAACATTTCTCGGTGATGGCCAATTTTTAATTACCTCTACCTTACCTGGATCCATCTTTAATTCATTTGTCGATATGAAAAACCCCAAGTAAGTGAGTTCTATCTTCATGAATGAAGATTTCCTCATATTGATCAACAACTTCTCCTGCTGTAGCTTCTTCATTACAATGGCTAAATGCTTCAGATGTTCAGCCTTCATTTTACTGAAAATCAATATGTCATCCAGATAGACAATGACAAACTTACCGATGAATTCCTTCAGCACTTCATTCATTAACCTCATGAAGGTACTCGTCGCATTCGTTAAGCCAAATGACATGACTAGCCATTCATACAACCCTTCGTTGGTTTTAAAGGTTGTTTTCCAGGCGTCGCCTTCCCTCATGCAAATCTGATGGTATCCGCTTTTCAAATCAACCTTTGAAAAAAATTTGGTTCCACTCAAACTGTCCATCAAGTCATCCATCCATGGCAATGGAAAGCTGTACCTGATGGTTATCTTGTTAATGGCTCTGGAATCTGCGCACATTCTCCATCCTCCATATTTCTTTGGATTAAGTACTGTTGGAACGGCACATGGACTCAAACTTTCCCGAACCAATCCCTTGTCCAACAATTCTTGGACCTACTTCTTAATCTCCTCATTCTCTTGAGGTGTCAACCTGTATGCGGCCTTATTCAAAAAACTATCTCCTGGTACGAGGTCTATATGGTGACTTACGCTCCTCATCGGTGGCAACGAATGAGGTAATTCGTCTACCACAATATCATCGAACTCTTCCAGAAGTTTCTGAATTTCTTCTGGCAAATCATGCACTCTTGTGCTAGTCAAAATGATTTTGGGTTTTTTGACCACAATGAATTGTGGATCTTCTTTCTTCTTCACTTCCATGAGAAGCTCCTTCCCACTCATGAGAAGTACAGTATTTCTCATTACTGGTTTTACTGCTTTATCTTTAATTGGAAGTAACTTATGTGTTTTCCCATTCCTCTCCAAAGTATACGTGTTCATTTTTCCATCATGAATTACACTCCTGTCATATTGCCATGGTCTACCCAACAATAAATGACATACATCCATAGGGATAACATCACAGAGTATTTTATCATTGTACCCTCCAATTTTAAATTCTACTAAACATTGCTTAGTGACATTTACTTATGTCCCTTCTATAGCCATGAAACTTTGTATGGACTCAGATGATCAATCATCTTCAGTTCTAATTTCTCCACCATCTCGGTTGAAATGAGATTATCTGTGCTACCGTTGTCCACGATAACCTTGCACACTCTGTCTTTGGCCTTGCATGCAGTTCTGAAAAGTCGGTTTCTCTGAACTGTGTCCTCCGCCTCCTTCTCGGGTTTTAAGAGAACTTTACGCATCATCAATGACCTTCCATCTTCTGCGTCTTCCGCTTCAGCATCTCGCCTTTGTGCCTCGGCAATGTGAGCTTTGCCTCCGTCCTTCTTCTTATCTGGACAGTCAAATGACTTGTGCCCATTCTTTCCACACATGAAGCATGTGATGACTCCACCTCTGCCTCTTCCTCTACCTATGGTACGAGGAAAAGCATTGTTATTTGCATATCCTCCACCCTGTTCAGTATGCTACCCTCGTTGTTCAGCGTGCTGGCCTCACTGTGAACTTCCACCTCGTTCTGTCTTGGTCTGAGGCTTCTTCCAATCGTCCTTGGATTTCTGGAACCTATCTTGGGCAACTGATTTACCTTTGGGTTGGCTCCTATGTCGGCCTCGTTGTCCTGGCTTACGGCTTAATTTCTCTTCATCTTTAAAAGCCATTTGATACGCCTCCTCCACCGTTCAGATGGTTTTCATGCTTAATTCATCCTGAATGTCATATCTCAAGCCATTCATATACCTGGTAACCTTCTCATCATCGCTCTCCCGATGACCTACCCTGATATTTAGCCAATAGAATTCCTCAGTGTACTCCTTCACTGTCATCAGCTTCTGTCTCAGGTTCTGCATCCTCCTGAACAATGTGATTTGATAATCCCTTAGGATAAACTTTGCCTTCATCTTTGCAATCATTCGATCCCAGCTTTTAATCTTCTGCTTGCCTTTGCAGCATCTTTCTGCCTGAAGCTTGTCCCACCATAATGTTGTGTGTCCTTTCAATTTCGTGATAGCATGCCTGAACTTCTTATCTTCTTCGATGTCTTCATAATCGAAATAAGTGTCAAGAGCTCTGATCCAGTCTAGAAGTTCTTCTGCATCCATATTCCCTTCATAAATTGGAATGTCCATTTTTTTTTTCGAGCTCATCCTTGCGATATCTTTTATTAATCGCTCACTGGCTGCATCTTCGGCTACAACATCTTCTTGTTGTTCGGCTTCAACGTCCCCTTCGGAGTCACTCAGATCTCCAATATTTGTTGTGAATCTCTGCGCTGCCTCCATATCTTCTAGTCTCGCTCGGAGATCACGTACCTGTCTCTCCATTTCTGTATTTTGTGTTGGTCGGCCTCTTCTTCGCGCCTCCCTATCCTCTGGCTCAGGCGACTATCTTTCTCTTCTCGGTGG
>JASDQU011508288.1:6738-20029 GCA_032191745.1 Picea mariana
GATACTGTCCTCCTGATGCCACTGATGATGCAGACCTCTCTCGCCTAATGCTGTTGAAGAATACCCTTCTTGTTAAGGGGGAGTGTTGAAATAATGTAATTGCGAAGAGTATTCTTATTATTATTTGATATATTATTTATAGGATTAATCCCCATTGTGGATTAATCATGTCGATAATTGTATTAGGACCAAATCCCCTTTTGCAGATTGGTCAACAGACAGTTATAATAGGCAGAATAAGAAGTCGTCCCCAACAGTTAATAAGAAGACCCAGAAATATAATAAAGGTGGGTTTACCCACCTAGATTAAGAAGTTGGCCCTCCCAGTGAAGAGACACTTCACACATGCCAGAACTTGTATAAATAAAGGATGCTAGTGTCTCATTTGAGCACAACTCACTTGCTCAGTTTGAGAGACAAGTTATGATTTGTTACCGACAAAGGAGAGAGGGAGAAGAGTGGTGCATCTTTTGGAGAGGACTATCTGTACTGGTTTGAGTTATCTCTTAACATTGTATTGGCAATTTATGATAAGGAAGTTTTTGCTGGGTTTTCTTCCCCTAGAGGGTTTCCCAGGATAAATGTTGTTTCTCTTGTGAATGTGTATTTCTCAGTGATCTTGTTCTTATGTTGTTCTTATCTATTGGAATACAAAGAACTATAATAATGGCATAAACATTAACATTATCGTGGTTCACTCCCCCTCGGATACATCCATGAATATCTAGCATTATTCCCTCTTTTATTAGTCTTCATCAAAATATTGTGATTCGCGCATTACATATGAGTTCATTTGAGGCTAACCAAGTTGCACTAAAATCCATAGCTTGCGATATGAATCTATTAAGTTTATAGTGTTGTGCACATGAAGCTGACAAGACCACACCAAGCTCCACATCTTTGCAATCTTACCCTTGAATACAAATCATCTTTGTCTCCAAAAATGACTATAAGAACATCAAAACTAATGACTAGTAACTACGACTTCTCACTCTTGCTCTAAATTATTTCCTTAGATCTCACAATACATATATTTATACTACAATAATGGGTTAAAAACTGTTACAATAAATGACCAAAACCCTAACCCTAAGTGGATTAGGTTTTCCACTTTCTAACTTCTTGCACCTGGTTGGTGCACTATCCAATCGTTTCCTCATTGTTGTGTGTCCTTCTTCCTTCCTCTGAACCTCCTTCTTTTTTCGACGCTTCTTTTCCTTGTTGTATGGCACACTGCTTTTCCCTATTTTCTGATGCACGCTCCTTTTCTGGTCCTATTTCTAATTGTCTTCAATAATTGTTGCGATGTTCCCCAAAATGGCCTGTGCCAATAGGCCCCCAAAACTCACTTGTGGCTCATCCCGAGCCACTCAGGAAGTGTTTTACTCCTGCACTGGCTTCTCCAGCACGTGGAATTTGCCTAAAATTTCTTCATATTGAGTTTTTACCTATGCGCTCTTGTCTGCTACAGAATCTGCAGTTTGCACATTGATATGTTCCTTCAACAATTCTCTAGTCTATACTTCAATATTTTCGATCTGACCCTTAGCTGCATCAATCTCAGTCAACATTTGTTCTGCGCCTTCCTGCAATGGTTCTAACTGCACCTACCTTCACTATGCTTCTTCCTGTATACTCTTCATCTCTTCCTATAAATTCTTCAATTCCTATGCACTCTTCAACCTGTCTGATATGTTCATCACTTTCTGCCTCTACTTGAGTTCCTGCACTTCAGTATTTACTCGTTCTTCTTTCTTGTCTAACTCTTGTAGTTTCTCATCCTCCTGTAGGCTCATCCATAACTGTGTGCTTCTATTATATAGATTTGTGAATTCCTGGATCATATGCACAATGTTCTTTGAATGACATGTGGCCTCCTATTCCCTTTTTGTTCCGACCTGTGGTGGAGTGCTCAGTGCTTTTAGGAGGTATATCAACTCTGTGATGTGGATCCTATAAGCCTCCATAGCCCATGCTATCTTCTCAATATTCTCCTTCATTGGTATATTTCCTCCTTATGCATTTTTGGGAATAGTTTGAACACTTATTGTACCCACTACTCTATTCGGCCAGTGCACTGCTTCACTTCATCCCTCTTGACATGCACCTGGTTGATTGTTATCTTCAATGTGCCACTTACTTTCTTAGCCAATTGTAAATTTTTCGCATCTCCAAGGGCCCTCAATTGAATCTCCTGTTCGACACTGACTTGAATTTTATACAATTCCTTCATTGGGACCTTCGGCAGTTCCAAGTCCAAGTGATCTGTGTCCTTCAATTTCTTTTGTGTTGTCTCCTCATCAACCTGCAACATGTCCTAAGTGATACAAAAATTTTTAGTCCCCAAATTTTCAGTATTTTCCTGAGAAGTTTGTTGTTATTGCACCTGTTGTTTTTGTTTTGTGCCATAGTAAGTTGTATTTGTTCCAGTATGTCCTTAACCTGTTTCAACTTATTCATTATCCTTTCCCTTTTCTTCTCAACACCGTCCCACGATTCTGCAGTGCAATCCTATACTTTCTAGGTGACTAATTTTGCTTCATCTTTTGTCGATGCTAGTTCCAGAATGATCTTATGTGCCTTCATCTTCTTGCATTTTCCTCCTATCTACACGACTTTCCTTTTCATAGGAAGAGTCTCTATTTGCGTTGTTGCACTTGGGATGTCCATGTCTAGTATATCTCCTCCTCCTAGTTCCTGTTGCATAGGAACATTATTATCCTTTTGTGCTCATCCATTTGTTACTGCTGCGTAGTCCTTCTCCTATGCTGAAGGATTTGGAATAGGGTTCTTATGCCATGGTTTTCTAACTGTTGCACTACCTCATGTTTCTTTTGCACACTCTGGTTCCTTACTTGTATTCCTTGTTGGGATGTTTGACTTCCGCGAAGGGTCAAATTCTGCTTGTTTCTTACCTTTTGATACCTTCTTGGAAGTTATTGGTACCTTCCATTCTTTAGGCTATCTTTCATGGCCCACTACACTTCTTCTCCTATCACACAGTATCTTAATTGTATCCACTCCTTCTTGGGATCCATTTTGGCCTATATCTACATGTTGTGTCTAGAAGCCTTAAAATTAGCTATGCTTTGATGCTCTTCCACCACTTCTAGTGGTATTCTCCATGTATTGGTTGTATTTTCCTACATCTCGTCATAATACATAGAAAATATACTAGCATTTTCCTTCGTTTGTTTTGCATATGAAGTGTGCCATAATGTCGTATACTTTGTTGTGCGACACTTTCCTGGCCTTGGGTAAAATTCGTTGTATTTGGGTTCTCCCCAACCTACCACTACTATCAGTATTATCAACCATGCATAATGGAACTTCGTTCCAAGATCCTGTGTGTCCTTGCAGTCATCCAAAAATAAACTCAGTAAATATGGG
Source organism: Picea mariana (assembly GCA_032191745.1). Lineage (NCBI taxonomy): Eukaryota > Viridiplantae > Streptophyta > Pinopsida > Pinales > Pinaceae > Picea > Picea mariana. The sequence goes on from JASDQU011508288.1 coordinate 10,129, forward strand.
GTCCAACTGAGTAGAGTCCTCTTTGAACATTGCGCGGCTACTGCTATAACTCCTGCAGGGGCTTCTTCCTTGGGTAATTTCCTTAAGAGTTTGCAATCCATCAACTTTGTCACCAACCTCATCGCAGGTTCACTGATTCTATTAATTATGATTCCCCGAGACCCTCTCTCAGTGACATATTTATTCTTCATCTCCTCTTCCAGGGCTTTCTCCTTGGTCTTGTCATCCAAATATTGTCCTGGATTTTATCCATCTGTTGGAAAACCTGTTATTTTTTAAATTAAATCTAAATCTATTGATACCAGCATGTCCATCCATAGGATACCTCCATGCACTAGTTCCAATAGTTTTTTAACTCATGCGTTTATGTCCTTGCCTCTTCCAAAGAGGGGAATTTCCAATAGGTTCATGATACCTGTGTTATAAAATCCTTCAATCCACTGTTTGGGCTCCAAAATGGGAACCCCTGATGGACCTGTTCCTTTTCTCTCCATATAGACTCGCGGTGCGAACTCAGGGAACTTGTACCTGTATTCTACATCATGGTCGACATACTTCAATTTATCCACACATCCTAATATCCCAGGAAGGATCGTGACTCCTTCGGGTATGCACAACAATGTTAGTGTTACTTCTTTTTGTTTGTGTGGTGATCTTTGTACTGTCTGTTTTCCCCTTGTCTTTCATGTCACTGTTGATGACACTGCTTCTTGGTGTGAATTATCATCTTCTTCTGCATCATATTTTTTTCTTTTCGATCACATCCTCCACCTGCACCTGTTCTTTTGACTACTCGGATGGATCTGAAATAGGTTGTTGTGTTGCTTCGACATGTCTTGTGGGCTCATATGACTCTATTCTCTCATTGTCTTCCTTCGTTGTCTACTTTGGTGCTCCTTAGAAAAGCTAGTGTGTAGGGTTTTGCTCTGTGGTAGGGTTCTATTCTTCGACCCTAGGGTTGATCTCCATTTCCTTTGTTGTCAGAATTTGTTTTTTCTATTCCTCCACAATTGTTGGACTAACCAACTCGATAAATGGTGAAGGAATGGAATCTACGTCCACCAATCCTTTCAGTTGAATAGGGTTTTTTTCTTCGTCTTCTTTCTCCTATGTAGATCTCGTGGCGCTACATGCTTTCCTTGCGGTACGACTAGGAGCTCCAACCTTTGGTGGTGCCATTTTGCTAAATCCTACAAAAGTTGGTCTAAATCTTTACTGAATACCTTGAAATCTCCTATTCACAATCGACTTACTTTGTTATCTCTCATTTTCACAATGTCACAATGAGTCTTTCCTTGCATTTTTTCTTCTTTTATAAGTCTTTTCATAAATTCTCTCTTGTATCCCACTTTTCTGATCACCAGGTTTCCTCTTTCCGACCACTTTTTATCCCAATGCGTTGTGTTTTCTGTCTTGTCACGTTTTTCTGCCACGCAGGGTATTCATGTTCTATCACACCACTTAATTCCTATTGCATGCTATATTATCCAACTTCCTGTCTACCACATATCTATTTATTGCATCTTATTGTATTTTTCTTGTTTTCCAAAAAACAAATCTTCCTTTTTCATTTAACTCCTACTATATACACTATGTACAACTCTACTTTTCTACAATTACTGAGCGTTACTCGGTCAAATATTCCTATACATTTTCATTCCAATAGCATTCACCAATCCTTGCATCTCTTTTCATGTTAAATCATGCGGCTACACAACACCTCCATTCGTGATAGAATTTATCTCATATGGTCCTAGCCAATGCATCCTGAATTTCCTTAGGTGTTGTAAGTATTTACTATCATAGAGGAGAACTAGATCTTTGATCCATATGAATATTGGTAGCCACCCACCTATTCCACTTGCACCCACACCATTGTTTCTTTCAGTTTTTCATTTTCCTTAATTGTTGCATAGTTTACTATTTTTATCAGTTTCTCGGGTCCTCAACTTCTGGAGCCGTTTTGAGGCCCTAAACGACGTTTTTTTGGCATCAATGCTCCGATAAATATAAGTCCATTTTGGACTTGATATCCATTGTCAGCAGTGTAATCCTCAGATAGATCTTTCTAACGATGTATCATGTGCATCAAATGGAGATAGTATGCCAAAGTTACGACCCCGGGAAATTGATGTGCCAATTTACCTCGACGGGGTCCATATTCTGGTGTTTCATCTCTTAGGGTTAGGTTTTTGGATGTTTAGGGTTTTCCATTGTTTCTCAATAATATATAGGGCTTTGAGCCTCATTGTAACACAGAGTTCAAAGGCTAGTAACCACCACATCTCTTCTCAGAGATAAGCTACCAGCACCTGAGCTATTTTATTTCCATTCTGTCTGTAAGCATATTTCAGTCATTTTTTGTTAATGCAATGAAGTTTTACTTCCATTGCATCTCTGCGTTTATGTGTATTTTTGTATTTCATTGTGTTCCTTCATAAATCCAGATCAATCTTCTTTCTTAAAATTTTTCTTCTTAATGTGTCTATCATGCCAAGATTTTTCCTTTTCTTTCTGTACCTCTTGATGGAAACCATCCATAATCATGTCTTCTTCTAATTCCATAAGTTGAGCCAATATTTCTTGAGTTACACTTGTTTCTGTCATGTTTGTAATGGATGCAATGTGCAGACTAGGTATTAAATATTCTAAAGGGACTACTGCTTCCTATCCATACACCAATCTGAAAGTTGATTGCCCTGTGAGTTTCTTGCATGTAGTTCTATAATCCCATAATACTGTTGGTATCTTCATATTCCAATCATCCCTGTTTACATTGCACATATCAGTTAAGGAATTCTCCAATATCTTATTAAATGATTCCATTGTTCCATTAGCTTGAGGATGGTATGGAGAGCTCTTCTGTTGGTGTATCTCAAATCCTTCAGTCATTTCCTAGATGGTACTATTAATAAAATGAGTCCCCTGATCACTCATCAGAATTCTAGGGCATCCAAATATTGTAATTACTTGTTCAAATAGGAAGTGCACTGCAATCTTTCACTTCTGTTTCTTTAGCCCATCTGGTTAAATATTATGTCACTGTAATTATGTACCTTGCTCCTGATCTTCTAACTGGTGGATTGATTGGTCCTGCAAAATCTACGGCCCATTTATCAAACACTTTAAGAGTTACTTGAGGTTTCAGTGGCATCTCATCCCTCCTGGATGGATTTCCTACCCTCTGACAGACATCACAATTCTTACAATACTCCTTTGCATCTCTAGAAACTGTTGGCCACCATAGTCTTGTGCGCAACATCTTCTACACAATATCTTTACTTGCATAATGTCCTCCAGCTATTCCTTCACGTGCTTATGCTAAAATGATATGACATTCATATTCCATGACTCATCTCCTTAGAATATTGTCTACACCTAATTTATACAAGTGTCCTAAAATAAGTTGGTAAACTGTAGCTCTAACCACCAAATTCTTCTTCTTCACAGTATTATATTCCTTTGGGAAAAACATTGTACTAAAAAATTCAATGATATCAACAAAATATTCATTAGCAATCTGCACTAAACAGAGTTGTGCATCAGGAAAATTATTCTCCAAACTGCTTGGTTCCTCTCCAATGCTTCATTGGTTATCCTAGATAGATGATCTAGCCTTGCATTCAATCTTCCAGGTTCACAACTACTTCAAAATCAAACTTTTGAAATAACAACAACCATCTACATATTCTCCTCCCCAACACTGGCTTGTTGACTAGGTATCTGAGAGCAGAGTAATCTTCAAACTTTTAAAAATGTTTGCCTAACAAATAATGTCTAAACTTATGMAATGCATACACCATATCCAAACCTTCTCTTTATGTTGTATTGTAATTATGTTCTAAATTTGAAAGCTTCCTTCTTGCAAATKCTATTGGGTGATCTCTATCACCTTCTCTTGGCTCTGTTAGTACTGCTCCAAGTGTTATTGATGAGGCATCCACATGAACATGGAATTCCTTTGACCAATTTGGAAACACCAAAATTKACATTGTCACCATTTTCCCCTTCAATATATCCAAACTTTGTTGGCACTCCTCATTCCTTTGAAATTTGATATCCTTATTTAACAATTTCTTCATGGGCGTAGTAATCTATGCATATCCCCTTATGAAATTCCTATAGTAACCTATATGACCAAGTGTAGCTCYTAATTGGTGCACTGRCTTAGGTGGTGGTAAATTAACAATGAMAACAATCTTCGCMGGATCARCCAACAGACCYTGTTTACACACCACATGCCCTAGAAAAATTCCAAATGGTGTGTTGAATATGAATTTCTTAATGTTCAAGGAAATTTTACACTGTCTACACCTGTCTAGCATTAATCTTAAAACTTCAACATGATCCTTCAATAAGCTAAATATTGTCCAATCATCCAAATAAACTTCCAAAAACTTATGTATAAAATCTTTAAATGCAACTACCACTATCCTTGAAAAAATAGCAAGGGAAATTTTCAACCCAAAAGGAATCACTTTGTACTGATATGACCCCCATTTTGTGGAAAATGTAGTTTTATGATGATCCTCTGGTGTTATTATTATCTGTTGATACCCTGAAAATCCATCAATAAATGAGTATGCTTCTTGTCCTCCTACATTCTCCAATACTTCATTTGTAAATGGAGTAGGGAAGAGATCATGCGGAAAGGAATCATTCAACTTTCTCAAGTCTACGCAAATCCTTATTCCCCCTTTCTTCTTCTCTTGAACTACCATAGGGCTAATCCACTGAGATTCTTCAACAGGTTGTATTATACCATCCTCTAACATTTTATCAATCTCTACCTTCACTTTATGTTTATATACTGGATTCATCCTGTAGGGTCTTTGTCTTACTGGTTTGGCATTTGGTCTCAAAGGGATCTTCATTTCTCCAAGTTCTCCTGCTACCCCTTTCATCTATGAAAATGTCGCTAGAAATAAATCATTATACTTGCACAATAGTTATGTTATTCTTTCCATTGTTTGGTTATCCCAATAGTCACCAATACTTGCAATCTTTGGGCTCTCTTTTGTTCCAATATTGACTTTCTTTATCTTCAGTGATGCAGAAAAATCTTCTGAGTCTAATTGTGGTCCTTCTACTTATCTTTCTCCCTCAACTTCTGTTATCTGAATATCATGCAGGTTTTCTTCTGTTGGATCATCTTTTGCGACGTGATAATAGTGTAACAACTATCTATCTATCTATCGATTCTAATTTTGACAAGTTGTTACAATTTCAACTTCAGGTTCTTTAAATATCCTCTTTTTTACCAACTTCAGTGTTGTATCTACCATTGGATTCTCATGCTCAAATGCAAATTAAATTACAATTTTTTGTTGCAACTCTTCCCAATTTGTAGTTCCTCTGCGTAGTTCCAATTATGTATACCAATTCCTTGGGATGCCTTCTCATGTATGAATGAAGTGATTTGTCCATTCCTCTGGTGGTACCAATCTCCATTGAATTATTAACCTATCTATATGTTCTCTAGGTTGTTCTAGTCCATCATATTTCTCCATATATTTCTTCTCATGTTTTGTGTTGAATCTGATGCAAAGTAATATTTTGCATTGATACCAGTCATTGATCTTCTCTTTGTAAGTACCCCACCAATGTGTAGGTTTTTATTTCAATGAAATATCCAAAACTGGTAACCTATGACTTTCCAATACTTCTAACTCACACTTTGTTAAAAATTGTTCCAAATCATTTAAACCATAAAAACATGGAGGTTCTCTTAGCTCTGTGCCAACCCATATTAGTGCACGTGTCATTCTTGCACATATTCTGGTAGATATCTCATGTAAGCATTGTTTCTGATTCTCCAGTCCTATGTATAATCTGAAGCACAAGAACTAATGCATTAATCATTCCATTTGTTGTTGGGTTAATGTAATCTTCCTCGTGTGTGGTAGTTCTATAAAACTGATTTACCTCATCTGTAATAAATTTTTCGGTCATTGGTTCAACATATCTTCCACCTTCTAAAGGATCTAGTGGTGCTATAAATCTATAGTCTCCTGATTAAAAAGTCATTTTCCTGGTCTTCAAGTTGATGATAGCTTGATTGTCAAATGCTCAATCCAGTCCCAACAATGTTGGATAAGGTGTATTATTATCCACTATATCAATCACTTCAAATTCTTCCATAGTGCACACACCATCTAAATCCACTGGTATTCCCTTGAATCTAGTAATTGGTATCACCCTATGTTGGTTTTCCAATTTCATCCAAAATAGCTGAATATCCCAGTGTAGGTTCCCCCATACATTCCCATGTTTTCTTAGGAAACATGTATTCCATTGTAGAAGATTTTCGTAAATGGAAACATTACATCATGGGGAAAGAGACAATCATACACACTGATTGCAAGCCTCTGCAGTTCATCCAGACATAGGGGAAATTGTAGAATGACCGCCATCATAAGTGGTCCACCTACCTGCAACAGTTCCATATCAACATCAAGTATAAGACAAGTATCTCCAATCGTGTCGCTGACTGCCTCATTCGGCCTACTGTGGCTGCACTCACCATTGTTCTCCAGTCCTGTCGACATGAAGCATCAGAGTGGCCCCAACTTTATCAACAAGATCTAGACTTCTCCACCACATATCAGCTCTTGGGTACATGCGCCACTATCATTGAGTTTCACATTCAAGACAAACTCTTATGCCATCTGGGCCATCCCTATGTTCCTACAATCAAGCTTGCAAATCTGATTTGGGAATCCCACTACAGTCGGGTGGCAGGACATTTTGGCATAGAGAAAATTGTGGTCGTTCTTCAGAAACATTTTTATTTTCCAAAACTTCGGCAAGACGTCAGCAAGTATATAAGATCTTTCACTTCCTGCGCCATTGCCAAGCCAGCCATCAAGAAGCAAGGCTTATACACCCCTCTTCCTATTCCATAGAAGCAGTGGGAATCCATCTCAATGGATTACATGTCTGGTTTGTCATCCACCAAGCACGTGAATGACTGCGTGTTTGTGGTCATTGATCGGTTTTTGAAGATGACCATCTGCATAGCCTGTAAGAAGAATGTCACAATGGCAGAGACCGCCAAGCTCTTCTTCGAATGAGTTTGGGTCCACTTTGGGATACCATAGACCATCATCTACGACCGAGACAACAGGTTCCTCAACACTTTTTGGTTGAGTCTATGGTCTGTGTTGGACACCAAGCTCACAAAATCCACTGCTTTCCACCCCCAAACGGATGGCCAAACCGAGGACGTCAATCGGATGATTGTGCACATCCTGCACATGTACAATTCTAAGCATCCCCATACATGGGACGAGAGTCTTCCATATGTCCAACACAACTATAATAGGGCTCTCCATAGTTCCACCGGACATAGCTCATTTAAGGTGGGTTTGGGATTCCAACCCTTGGGACCCATTGATGTTGCACTTCCTCTTGCCATTGCACAAACATACTCTTCCACTGATCAGTCTGCAATCGACAATGCCACCAGATTCATTGAGTGGATTCAACACATCCGCCAACAGGTCCAGGGGATTTTGCAGAAATCCAATGCTAAGTAAAAGCAACACCATTATCATCACAAGGTACCACACCCGTTTCTAGTTGGCGGCAAAGTCTGGTTACATTTGCAGAAGAAGCATCTCATCGGGCCCCATCATAAGCTTCGCTCACTTCATTATGGGCCTTACACTATCACCAAGGATGTGGGTGGCAATGATTTTGAGCTCAACACTCGACCCTTCCTCGATCTACATCCAATATTCAATGTGGACCTCCTTTGCCCATATTTTTCACCGTTATTGGACACCTCTGAGATCACCAAGCAACTAACGCCCACAAAGCTCAACCCTGACTGCATGGAACAAGCATCCACCGATCATATTGTGGACACATAGGTCAAGGGCACTCACCAACAACGGTTCCAGCTTTATCGGGTTGTCATGGAAGGACAACTCCTACACCAAGGAAAGTGGCTCACCCGGGGCCAAATCCAACAGAAGTTTCCTCACTTGATGGGGGAACTCAACCCAATGGAGACCATTACTTTCTAAGGGGGGAGGATTGATCCAGATGGATATTGGTGGCCACCCACCTATTCCAACTGGCTCCTCATGTCCTTTTTTGTTCAACACGTCTTTCTGTACTAATTTATAATTGTGAGTTCTACACTTCTGGGGCTATCTGAAGCTTCACACATTCTCCAGGTGGATATGGGTGGTCTCTCGCCTAATCCATCTGGCTTATTTTGTATGTTTTTATTTCAGCACATCTTGTTGTACTCTCAGGGTTGTTTTGAGGCCCTAAACATTGTTTTTTTGGCTTGCCATAGTCAGACTATAAACAGACTCAGAGTTTGACGACATAATGTGTAGTTCTTGGAAAGACCTTTCCAATGGGCTATCATGCGCCTAAAACAGAGGTTGTATGAAAAATTTATGACTCTAGGAAGTTGAGGTACCAAATTACACCAACTTACCCATAGGGCCCACATGAATTTTGGCATTTCACCTTCTAGGGTTAGGTTTTTTGATGTCTAGGGTTTTGACATTCATGAGTAATATGAAAAGGGCCTATGGAGACTCATTTTAATCCATTCTTCTCAGATGGATGCATGTGGCATCCATATATCTTCTTAGAGATAGCTACCACCATTCGAGCAAGTTTTAGTTCTGCAGTTTTACAGTTTCAACCTATTTCATTATTTAATAGAAGATATTGTTCACTATATATTTGTGTTATTCTTCCGATCTCTGTGTATATTGTATTCAGTCTGTTAATTAGTTCGTTTTGCTCCTAAATCCGGATCAAGCATGCTAGGTGGGCACACCAGAACAAGCTTAAAACTCATAAGAGAGGAGTTGTGCAAGGAGTGCACATTAGAGTTACTGAACACTCTGAGGAAGATTGTGCAAGTGAAAGCACACTAGATGTACTGAACAATCTGAAGAAGGAGGCTTTGTAAGGAGTGCATTGAGAAGGCACAAGGAGTGCATTGAGAAGGCACAAGGAGTGCACGAGAACTCTATTTCAATTTCTATGAGAATGTTTCCAAGAGGGCATACCAAAAGGTAAATCTTAGGGGGAGCAGTGCAAGTCTGTACAGAGAGCACAAGGAGTGCGCAAGTGAAGTTTCCTAAGTTAATACTCGGAGGAGAGTCGAGTGCAAGTCTGCACAGAGAGCACAAGGAGTGCGCAAGTGAATTTTCAGAATTCAGGACTCGGGAGGTGATTGCAAGGAGCACTCATAAAGATTTTCTAAAAATATTTAAGTATGAGCTCAGGAGGAAGAGTGTCGAGCTGGGAGGAGGGAAGAAAGATGTATTGAAGGAGAAAAGGGCTAAGTCCCCTTTGAAATCTGGAGAAGTCAGAAAATATCAGGAGAAAAAGAATTTCGCTTGCCAGGGAGGCAGGAGGTTTTGTGTAAGAAGAGAAAGGGCCAAGTCTCTTTGAAAACCTCAAAATAATTGGAAGCTTAGGAGGAGTAGCGTTTTCTAAATTGCAGACAGAGTAAGAAGGATCGACTCTGCAGAGACAAGGAAGTGAAAGGCCAAGCCTTTGGAAAAAATATCGAGACATCCTTCATTTGAAGGAAAGCGCAGACAGTCGAGGAGGAGAAGCTATAACAACCGTCAAATATGTTGTTGGAAGCAATCTGGACCATTAGATTGGAGTTCGGGTAGAAGAGGAGTGCGAAGAGGAGAAGGATAGATCCTAGCCATCGGATCTAGGCGCAATGACCAACCACTGTCAGATCCAGGTAAGTTTCCCGAGCATTAAGCCTTGAAATCCTTCGGACTTCGTAAATCCGATCGTTTTTATGTGTTAAGGTGTGAAGGTTCCAGAAGTCCCGGGGATCTGAAGTGGATCTGGAGCGTCCATTGGCAAGGACACATGTCAGAAGATCCATAGGTCCGGAGAATCA
>JASDQU011508291.1:0-12835 GCA_032191745.1 Picea mariana
TTGGAAAAAATAATAAAGGAGTGTTACATTACAATGGAGGAACGAGTGCTACAAACATACAAGTTCAAGGTGCAAGGACAAGACTGATGTTCAGAATAATGATACTCGGGAAAAACCTCCGGGGGCCAAGGGTGTTAAGATGAAGAAGCAAAGTGATACAAGGCTGGCGTATAAGGTATGCAAACGCGGTTAACAAAACACACAATGGTAACATCCTTCGATGTAACTTTAATGAGCCCAGAGAAGGTGAGCTTGGTGGTTTTTCATATTTAGAGAGTCTGAACAAACGTAAAAGGAGACTCCATTGGGGTACCTTTTTCAAATATAGTCTAGTCAATTCGAAAAAGGGATAAATTAGCACTGACAAGACGTCTATTCAAAACCATTTTAACGAGTGTGAGAAAGACAAGATCACTCGACCATTGTTTCATTTTTAAAGAGTCTGAAAAAATCTTAACTATGGATTCCGTTAGGAATGTTCTTCTGGACCAGTTTAACGAGTTTGAAAGAATAACGTCACTCGATGATCTTTTCAATTTTAGGGAGTCTGAAAAGAGCTTAACTATGGACTCTGAGGGGGTTCCTTTTTCGTAATTTTAGTCCCTCAGGCCTGAAAAAGGGTTAAAATGATACCTGAGTGTACTCTTCTAGAGAAATGAAGTTCCATAGAGTATACCTTTGTTCGTACAGTTGACCATCTGGACTAAAAAAAGGGTAAACTACCGTTGGACAGACGTGACTTCAAATTTCAGTTTAACGAGCGTGAAAGGCCACAATATCACTTGACAATCTTTTCATGTTTAGAGGGTCTGAAAAGGGCTTAAAAGAAGACCCGTAGAGGTTACTTTTCTTAGTTAATCCTGACGAGATCGAAAATAATAAATGCAGTCTTGCCAGATGTTTCTTTCGGATCTCAAAGCGAGCTTGAAGAACAACAAAGTTAGCTCATGATCGACTCTTTGTGGGTCGATGCCTGGCATCTCCTCGGGGGAGCAGTATGCTTCGAAAAAAACATTGTCTATGATGCCAAGGGTTCTGGAGATATTGATAGGTATCATTTCAGCAATGGTTTCCATATTACCCTCAGCATAGATCTCATGTGTAGCTAAGGGATTAATAAGACAAGACCTATCTCCAGTCATAGTCAAGGTGAATTCTCCAGCCTCAATTTTGCTTAACTCCGGGAGGAAGTATGATTTGTGATGAAGATCATCCCAGGGTTTGTCCAGACTAGTCATTGCTTCAATTACTACTTCATCAGAGGGAAATACTAAGTCTAACGAATTGGTGTTAGCGAGAGAACCTTGAGCCCAAATAGGCTCTAGAAGTGGATCTAACTCTTATGTAGGAGTTGGATCTGGGTTGGTTGAAGCTTGCTGGACTAAAGAGTACGCTACTTCAACTACGGACAAGGGCATGGACATACCCGAGTGCCCTACCCTATGCATCATGGCCGATGGGAAAGGAAGTATCCGCGGATCGTTGAAGTAAGTCGTGTGAAACAACAAAACTTGAAAAATATCAACCTTATGGTAATTGGATATAAAATTGATATCGCCTTGAGGGGGTGGGTAATCGAAGGTACCCATCAAAGATGGGCACAAACCAACCCCTACGTTGACCACGCCTGGTTGAGGATTATCAATCATCGGGACCGTTGATGCCGCCAATGAAGGGTCAGGTCTGGAGAAAGACAATTGATCGATGGTCACAATCTGGCCCTCTTGTGGAAACAACAAGACCTGGAAAACTGTAGCAACCACAGCTTGCATGGCATAAGTCCAAATCCTCCCTAACAAGAGGTTATAGTCGAGGGGCGCATCGACTACTTCTACCTCGACACACACGGTCTTCCCTCCTAACTACATGGGGAAAGAGGGAATGATACCATGTGGTTAGAACGAACGACTGTCGAAAGCAGTGAGGAGAGTAGGTGACAGACAAAATGGGCTAGCCAATGGCCTTCCAACATGTCAACAACATAACACATGTCAAGGCGCCCTCATCAACCACCGTGCAGAAGATATTCCGAGTAAAAGTTTTCATGGGATAAGCCACTACTATGTGAAATGCTACATGGTAAGGAAGACGAGGTTTTAAGTTGGTTGTATCCAGCATGATTGTACCTGGATTACAAGTCTCGGTAGATCCTAAAGAGGTTAACAAGGCTTTCCTCTGGGAAGGGCAGCTTTGGAAGACCTCCAAAGTGGACATCACACAAAGGGTTTGTGATAAATCTTCCACCACAGAATAGTTCTGGGCGGCCCTTGCATTTGGGTTGTGAGAAGCTTTTTTGAATGCGCCTTTGGGGATGCATGTCATTGTTTCGCCCAACGCCTTCTCAATCTATAGAGGAAGAGATGGGAGTTCGGATTCTTTGCCTTTCTCAAAAGTGCTTGGTTCACTATAGTCATGCGCTCTAGTTGATATAAAAGGATCACCCTTCACCATATATACATTCACGGATGCGAGGTTGTTCGAAGATGGAGAGGGTCCTTGGTTGCCCCCTTTTGTGCTTGCAGAGGCTTGGGTTAGATTTTGCCCATGTTGAAATGGATTGGTTAACACAGCAGGCTATTGCTGCATCACAAACTTTTGGGCTTCTGCAAGCCGAGGACATAGATGGGTCGGGTGGTCTTCCGCACATAAGTTGCATGGATACCTCGCCTTTTGTTTCTCAGTGTTGTCCCTGCCAACATTATCAGAAGGTTTTTTATCTCCCTTACCCTTATTTCGTTGTTTTTTCTTTCCTTCAGGCTGCGGGGTGGCCTTTGGATTAGTCGATTGCACTGTGTGTACATCCGACATTTTGGTAGCAGGAGCAGCCAAAGAAGTAGTTTGGCTGGCCGCTGTGTGTTGTATAGACAACTGCTACAACTGCTTCATCAATTGCTGAGTGGGCTTTCTTTGTGCTGAACTAACAATACCATCTACATGTGGTCCAACTCTCTGTCTGGTGTTATCAAGTATTGAGCATGGTGCATCTGGCAAGATTTCGTATAATAAAATAGACTGAGAATAGATTAGCTCAAGTTGTTGAGCTCTCATGATAGCGTCTTCTTCAGAAAATACTCCCGATGTCACGACGTATTTGGACAATTGTGGGACCAAAGACTTAAGGAACCACTCGAGCACGAATGCTGGTGGGACTGGTACCTTAATTAAACTCTTTCGGCATCTCCATTCTTGGATGTGATGAGAGATATGGTCCGCTTTTGTTTGTGAGAAATTGGCTAGCAATTCGGTGTCAGCGGTGTATCTCATAGGTAACTGGAAATGGTTTAGGAAAGCCATCACTAGTTTGCTGAAGGAAGAGTATCTTGAGTGATTGAGCTCAATGTACCATTTCGCAGCACTCCTAATGAGAGTATGTTGAAACAATCGCAATTGTACGGAGTCGTCTTTCAATGAGTTAGGTGAGCACCAAATATGGAAGGTAGTCACATGATCTCCTAGATCTTCGTTAGGCTTGTCTTCAAACTTTGGGATGTCTGAAGAAAACTCCGTCAACATAGAAGGCCAATGCAGATCATGACAGATAAGGTCATTCAACAACCTTGTCAAGTCTGAAAAATGAAAGGTTGCCAGGAAGGTTAGTTTGGGTTGTTGGTGATAACCTGGGAAAAAGGGGCCTGGAGTTTGACTGGCACCAGGTTGCCAGGAAAAGTTCGGCTGCTGGCTTGGGTTCTGGTAAAAACCATGGCCATGGCCAGCATATGGATTTTGTGTGTGAGGAGACATCATTGGCTGATTTTCAAAATAAKACATAGATGGTTGGGCATGCATGACATTTGCAGGACTTTGGGAAGGGTTGCCCCATGTCRGTCCYGTGGGGATAGGCATAGTGCTTTATCTGGGGTTCCATTGATTGTRAAAAKAATTACCCYAGATCGAMATTCCTGATGAGGAAATTGAWCCCTGCYAAGAATTYCAAGGCCCTGATGCAGAAGAAGTTCCTGGGTGTGCCCCCTGTGCAAGAATAGTACCCTGCATAGGAATAGGTTGTCCAAAACCGGGGTTTCCCCCAGTTGGGAAAGTAGTTGACGAGAAGGCATTGTTACCAAATGTACTGAACAAAGAAAATGGTGTCAAACCTATAGGCATATTATGTGAAGGTGGTCCTTGACTCCCCGCTCCAAATAAACTATGGTGTGCAGGTGGCCTGACGAATTGTTGATGCGTTCCACCAAGTGAAGGGGATGAAGGAGGTATATGAACTCTCCCATAAGGGAAAGTGTTAAAAGGAGTAGAAGTGCCCCCCATGTGTCCTTGCAAAAGAGCATTAGATATCCCTACCCCTAGACCTGAAGTCTATAAAGTGGAGTAGGAAAGTACAGGACTTGTACCTGAACTAGGCATCCCGTATGAGAATGGAGGGCCTGTCGCACTTGGTGTGAAAGGGGTTGTGGCCTCCACTAGAGACGGGATCAGACCACTATGCGATGTAGAGGTGATCAAGACCATGGTGGCTTGGACTGGTGATGGTGGGTTAGGAGGTGGAAACTCTCCTTTGGTGACAACTGTAGTGGGAATTGAAGAATTCCTAGAAGGAGTAACAACACTTGTTTCCATTGTTGTGTGCGACACTATCTGGCACTCGTAAGGATGAATCGGTATGATGGTGGGTGCCGAAAGATCAGTGGTGGAGATTTCAACCAGACCAAAAGATTTCTCTCCAAGTTCTAAAATGGTTGATTCCTCTAGATGTTGGTAGGGCACAATTTCTTTTGACCCGGTCGCTTCAAAAGACCCTTGTTGGTCTAGTTTTCTCCTTAGTGGTGGCGGGGGTGGCTCCAGTGTAACCGACGGTAGGCCAAGAAGCCTTCGTGACCAGTGAAGCTTGTGATCCTCCACTGTGTGAGAAGATCAAAGACACTCTAGGGCCTTCTATTTGTTCAAAAACAACACACACTAAAAAATTCCCTATAAGATAAGACAGGCAAACACTAAATTAAGTGAAAGAACAGTTACAACAACCAACACTAGAGCAACTTACCAGTGCAAGTGCAACTTGAACATGAAAGCACCCTCCAAGTACACTCTACAAATCATGGCCTGATTTTTTTCCTAGGTACCGTGGTATATCCCCACACTCACCTGCGTATGTCCCTAAAAATGATAGACAACTAGGTTGCCAACGCGCAAACAGTCACCAAGCGGGTACAGTCGAAAGTTGGGTAGACCACAATGAGCAGGGTATCGAGCCCGAAACCTGTCAAGGGTATCAAGAGAAAGTGGTCTGGAATATGACTGAGGACCTCGAATGGATTTGAGACCCACAAATCTCCATGGCAAATGCAATCGATGAAATCCCAAGACAAGCCCTCTATATGTGTTCTCCACTACGATTGGTCCAACTTTGGAGGGGTTATCTCCACTACCTTTCAGCACGCGACCTCATGTTTATCCCCTGTGTTAGAGGGGAGTCCCGGATAACTTTCATGATACTGGACGTGGACACTCCCTAACTCAGACTCCAATGTTTGATTTTAATGGCCTTGAAGAGTTTCCTCTCCAACCTAATCCAAGGCCCTAATCCTGCACTAGTTGGTTAACCCTACAAACATAAAAGTCTAATGAATTTTAGATTTAGCGTTAATTTTATGGCTTGTCTTATTTCAAAGGGTATGAAAGTGAAACTAGTGATATTTGAAAGACGAAAGTAAAAATGAACAAAAAGTTGGAAACAAAAACCTTCACTTAACGCAAATTTTCAACAACTTTTCAATTTTTTTAAAAATTTTTCTAAGATCTTTTGAACAACAAAATTAATGTAGGATTTCACTCGACTACGAGCTACTTACGATCTAAGTAAACTATCAAGAACTTAATAAAGCAAAGACTTTTCCCTGGTTACTAATGAAAAACAACACTTTTCAACCAAACAAAGAATGAAAGATTTTTTTTTATTTGAATTCTCAAAAAGAAAAAAGGAAAAATATCAACAAGTCAAAAACCAAGAAAAACTTTTGGCCTAATCACAAATTACAAAGAATCACTTCAAGAAATCACACACTAGAAACTTAAAAAAGGACTCTCACACTTGTCTAAAAACCCTACAGAAAATTTTGATGAAAACTTTTAAATGAAAAAAGAAAACTATGGCTGAGATCAAACCTAAGATACTGACTGCTAGGAGAGAGATTCAAAAACCCGAGAGGTATAACTCTTGTCAAGGGAAAGGATGATTGCCTCACCCTCAACAAAAACTATCCTTCGCAAGCACACTACTGACAATTCAACAACAATCATGTGCACGCGATCTGTGTAGACCCAGAGGGCATGTACATGCATGCTGGCTTTATACAGGCTGTGTGTATCTCTAAAACTCTGAAACAAATAAAAACAGACAATCCAAACCAGGAAGAGACCACTGATACTAAGAACCAGGATCTCTTGAAGGCTTAGACACTTTCTTTAACAGAATAAAGAAAACAATGTAAGGAAAAATTTGTAAAACAAACCAATCTGAGATGGACCCTAAGCAATAGACTGCAAACAACCAAGACTAGAAAGAGTTCTACAAAACCCTTGAGAATGATTGATTCTGATAGGGAAGAGGATGACTGCCTCAAAAATTTTCTGGAATCTTACACGCTACTGTTACTTCTTCAGCTAGCATTTACACACGGGTTGTAAGAAAGTAGGGTGCGGGTACATGTGTGCAGGCCTTATGCAGGCCACGTGTACCTCTGTGGGTCTCAAAAAAAAAATACATGTAAATAAAGAACAAAGATGACTGGTATGGAAGACCAGAATCTCTGTTAGCTCAGACTTTGTAGAAACTTCAAAAAACAGGAAAGAAAATGAGTCTTTTAAAAATACCAAAAAATATTCCCAGGAACCCTAGAGATTTCCCCAATATGGTCGCCAATTCTATTGTAGTGGGAAATCCCCCTATGGACTAGCATTTAGGGTTATATTATGCATGCAGATAAGACCGAAAGAATCCTACTTTATACCGTCGTCCTAGACTTAATCCCCATTTCTTTCAAGCAAATACATGGTTAAACAAACATACCTTGTTCTGGACGTTCGATGTCGATCCTTCTTCATGCTTGATCACTTGTTAGAAACTATCCTCCCAAGACTGACCTGCTAACAAAACAAGCAACAAACTCTACATGCATTTGTTCTATAGATTAATGGGTTAGAGATTCAAACATATATTCACTAAACTATGAAGAACTCATATAGTGGGACGGGAAAATAATTTCTTTATTATTAACTTTAATGAATCAACTTACAATGTCAAGACCGGCCACTGCTCCATGAACCTGATCCTAGGCTCCTCTTCAAATGTCCTCCAACTTATTTGCTTTGTATCTCTCTTTGCACAAGGATGGCTAAAGGGTTGGGACAATGGGAATGTGCAATTGGGTAGAGTTTCTTTACTCTTATTCTCCTCCTCCAAATAGGACCTGTAACCCTTCTTTTATAGGCTAGAAGAAGCTAGGTATTTGGACGAACCCTCGGCCATGCATGGCCGGAAGATTCAGTTAACTAACCCAAAGCTGTGTGTTCCATCGAAAAATTTCCTTTTTTCATGATTTTGTAGGTACACGCGAGCTGTTTTAGGTCATCTAGCATGTACACGCATGCAATAATGGAGTTGGGCACATGGGCCCTTATAAAAGAGGTTTTTTAAAGAGTTGTTCAGCAGTGCTTTGGCAAAGAAGGGATCTGAGATGGACTGATTCCAGGTAAGTATGTATGGTGAAAATTAGGGTTATAACACACAGTCACTGATCCATGGCTCTCAGAGAGGGTTAGAGACCAGTAAATTGGCCATTAAGTGCATGATCCACCAAGGCAAGAGATTTAGGGCATGGCATGGAAGGTGCCATCTTGACATGAAAAGTGGAGGTCAATTTCTTCACAAATCATGGAGGCCACGCTTTTGGGGGAGCTTCTACAAAGGGAGGACACGAGTTTCTAGAATGCTACAACTTCAATTGAGAGGGGAAATGGGGTAGAAGGGCATCCCCCACCCAAATTGATGGCTAGAAGGGCATCCCCCACCCAAATTGATGGCTAGAAGGGCCGAGCTATAAGGGGTTGGAATTAGGGAGCATTAGGGAGAGCTAGCATTTTTCCAAAAAATATTACTAAAGATTGTCCTTAATAGTGGCCTTTTCATTAGGGGTGGTGGGTGTGGGGTGGGTTTTTCTCGATACCGAGGGAAATAAATAATTTATCCTCAAATAAGGCCTAGGTAGAGCATCAAATAATTGAGTGAAAGAATTGGCTCTTTTCTAGGGGTTGAAGCTCCTTAATGCAAATCATATTAGAAGCCTAATTGTTATTGGGGACTCATTGTTAGTTATCAAATTGATAAACCAATGTTCCTCTCCAAATGATGGAAAAATCAGAAGAATAATTAGGTGAATACAAAAGGAAGTTAGCAGGTTTCAAACTATCAAATATTATCATATCTTAAGGGAGCTTGATAAATAGGTAGATCATTTGGCCAACATGACCTTTCAATTGAATAGTGGAGTCCTAAGAACCAAAATTTGGGCTCCAACCATCCCCATTCCTTAATTTTGAAATCATAGTTATGAATATGATTTCCATGAAAGCCAAATGGCATATCAAATGGCATGGACATTTAAATATTGGAAAATGACATCCAAGGATTATCAGCCCCACGATACCCTCACACACTCAATGTTTAATGTTGAAGCAAACTAATCAATTGCTAAGGGACTTAGGGTCTTCAAAAGGTGGGATAATGGATTTAATCAATTATTTTGGAGTGCAAGTAGGGGAGACTATGTGGTTTCTTGCTTTGCTCTTATCCATATCGAATTAGACTTTTCTTTCCTCTAGTCTTGAGATAATTTCTTGTTCTTTCTCATGGGATTTTGGTTTTCTCGAAGGTCCCAATTGGTGGCTTTGTGGTTTTTGTGTTGGACACGTTTTGGACTAGTATGGGTGGCCTAACATCTTGGCTCAATTCATGTTGTTTCTTGTGAAGACTCTCATGCACCTCTCACTCTGTGCAGGAAAACAAACAGTTATTGTGCCAAGTTTATGTGGAATAAAATCTAATTTTGAAAGTCTCTTGCTCAGTTATCACTTGTCTAAGGGAATGTTGGAAAACAATCTAGTTAATGGTTATGGTAATCTAATAGTGAAATAAGTGGGCAGTGGAAGGGGAATTTCCAAGTGTTATTCAGTGCCTTCAGAATGGACCACTTGCATTCCAAGAGATTTCCACTACGTGAAACCACTAATATACACAAAGTTCTAGGAAGATAGGAAGATCTTATCAGAGACAATAGGAATTTGATTTTCTTTATGACTGGTAGGATGGACTCTCAGGAAGAAACTGGAAATAATGAATATGCCTTCATTTTAGAAACCTTGCACAATCAAAAGAGGAAAATAGAATCCCTTCAAGCCAAGTGTATTTCTCTTCATCAAATGGTTGTGAATTTGGTTAGAAGTCCCACTTCTATTGCCTCAAGTGCTAGATTGTCTATTGGGTTAGTAGTTGAAGAAATCAAGGAAGACGATATTGTGCAACAACAATAGAGTGACGTCAAAATGATGGGTGTAGACTAGAAGTCTAGGCCACAATAAATAATTAGGAGGAAGCTTATAGTCATCATGCCTTTATCTAGTATTAGTGTTTAATGTTTTACAAATTTTGTTTAATTTTAGGTGTTTCTATATAATTTATACCAATAGTGTCTTTTCAGAATTCTCTGCAAAGGATTGTCATATTTCTTTATATAGTAATCTTCAAGTTTTGGATAGACTCTATATTTTTGTATTATTATGTTGACTAGTGCCAATGTAGCAACTTTCAAATGCAAAATATGCCCATTCTTGTTTTTTTTTTAATTAGTGGCTTTCCCATTAGTTTATTTTAATAGTAATATTCAAAGGTGATGAAATCTAGTCATGGACTAAAGAAACAAGACTTAAAAGGAATAAGGAAGTGTTTAAATTAATTTCAAATCATATAAAAGTAAGTATGTAAGAAAGTGAGAGAGCTCAAGGGTTAGCTCAGCCGATTGTCATCAAATTTGTTGGGAATTTGGCTAGTTCTATGGAAACAATTCATTTCAAATATCCCTAGGTGAGGCATAATAGTCTATGTTGACTCGTTTACTAAGAATGACATTCAMAAATRTGAGAAAACATCCCTTAAATTTCCCTATAAAATTTACCTTAAAAAAAAAATGGAAAGGGAAGMTTAATTTACCTTAATAAAAATATGCATTAAACATTGAACATATGAAAAAAAAAAAATTACTTCCCRCTATGTGGAACCCTTTAACAGAGAGAAATTGTGATGGGCATGTTTTGTGTTTTTCATAAACACATACTTATATTAAAAAATCATAGACTTATGGTAGTGGGATTAGATGACATAGTGGGAAGATTACTAGGATGTATGATGTACCCATATGGATAAGATAAATATGAGTTTATTATAAATAGWRAATTCACTTTCAAGCCTCTTATATTCACCACACATGGTAGGGAAGGCCCATTATTAGTCCCTGCCAAAGGCATAGAGGGACTATAGCGATCGATAATTCRTCAACTTCATATTAATATGTCCTTTGACTATAAATTTTAGCATCATCTATATTGTTCGACTATAGAAGTAAAAACATTATTTTTTATATAATACAAAAAACCTTATATGTCATTGTCTCATTGGAGAATATATTGGAGGTCTTATTTCTAGCTTCGTTGTTCCCAATGCTGTAAATGTTTAGATATCCAAAGTTTTGATCTTAGACGCTCTTTTTTAATTTTTATTACATTTTTAATGAAATGTTTACATACTGAAAGTTATGAGCATCGACGTTGTTTTTTAATGTTTTTATTATTTCTATTTGTATTGAAATGTTTACATACCGAAGGTTTAGAGCATTGACACTTTTTTTGAGGTTCTTGAATAGGCTTGACAGCTTAAATGTTTACATAGCATGAGTTCCTTAAACAAGCGTGACAACTTAAATGTTTTCATATCGCGAGGCCCTTAAACAACCTGACAACCTTAAATGTTTACCTAAATAGGCTTCTCATAGTACATTTTTCCTCAAAGTTTTCCATACAATGTTGCAATGAATCTGGACAATATTTCTGTCCATCGCCAGTTGCATAGCCATTGAATGTTTCATACTTCTTCTATGCTTGGAATGCAATTTGGTCATCGTTGAAGATACATACAATGTTTACTAGTTCAGTGGGTGCTTCTTGTTCGTTGTTTTATCGGTTGATGCTTGTTGTTGTTTGGTTCAACTTTACAAGGTTGAGGACCTACACCTGCAGTTGGACTTGTTGGTGATTTTTGCTTGCTTTTGTTTGCTTCAACTTTGCAAGGTTGGGTTCCTGCATCTGCAGTTGGAGATGTGTTTTTTTACTTTGTGGGGTCCAAGTCCTGCACCCAAAATTTGACCCGCGCTTCTGTCATTCACCATTGTGGAGTAATTTTCGATGCCATAATTTCATTTCTATTCATTCTTTGTTGTTTACTATTTGCAGTTTGCAAGTAAGAATGTTTGATTATTTCTACTGGCATGCTCATCATATGTTTTGGGTTCCTTCTGTTCTTGGGTTGCAATTTGGTAATCATTAGAGATACATATGTTTTTTTCTGGTTCAATGGTTGTTTCTTGTTCACTGGTTCATTGGTTCGTTGGTTGTTGCTTGTTGTTGTTTGGTTCAAGTTTGTGAGTTTGACATCCTGGGGCTACAGTTGGGTCTATTCGTGCTTCCTTGCTAGTTTGTTGTTTATTGTTTTCTTTTGTTTTCTTCGTCTTTGCAGGGTTGGGGTCCTTCGCCGGCATTTGGAGATATTTTTTTTGCACTTTGTGGTGTTCAGGTCCTACACCCGCAAGTGGACCTGTGGTTCTATCATTTGCCATGTCTGGAAAATTTGAGATCTGATGCCTGACCCGTGCTCTAAATGTTCTTGTAGAAGAAAAGGATACTGAGATGGTGCTAGCAAGAGTGGTGTTCCGTGGATTTGAAATTGCAATATTCAGTTTCTATGTTGTTTGGTGTGCAACATTGCTAGCATAATGAATGTGTTCTCAAATGCATCACACCATTTACATTTGGACGAAACCATTATCATTCTAGGATACTTCAGTGTTGACATGATAAAAATTAGTGGCATAACAAATAATTGGACAACTACATCTGCAATTACAATGTCCAATGTCTTTTTGTTAAGATAAAACATGTGCAAAACACACTTAGTAACCATATACAGTGAAATGTGCCCATATCACAATACAACCTCTTTATCCTGTACACAGACTGGTCTGACCACGATACAATTTGTCTTGTACTTGAAATATGAGTTGTACATCAAAGATACTACAAAATTATATTTCCATGTCTCAAATCCTATTTGGATACTTTGCTGCACAAAACCAAAATCATTCAGCTATGGCCATGCAATTTCTTAATATTTTCTGGCTTGTAATATATTTTGGGAAGGAAAAACTCTATATAATTACAACCATGGATCAAGAAAAGAAAAGGTTCATGTTTCTAACTATCTTTTATGTTATTCCTTGATTCTCATTTATTGTATGTACACATTACTTGTTCTCCCCTGCATACCAGCTTCCATTCATGTTCATTGTAGTTTTTGCGTTCCCACATTGAAAAAAACAAAAGAACTGGAGAAGATGAAGGAGTCTTTACCACAAATGTAGAAGAGGAGGTACAAAGGTGCATGCTTGTACTGTTATTTCATATTCCATTGTTTTGTATTTCATTTATTGTACGTATATGTGTTCACCTAATTTATTGTGTGTAGATATTACGTATCTTCCTACATAATAACTTATCTTCA
>JASDQU011508295.1:2112-22670 GCA_032191745.1 Picea mariana
TAGATGCCTAGGGTTTTGGTATCTAGGTTTTTGACACTTAGGTTTCGGCCTAAGGCTATTGGTGAGTCATTATAATGGATAAATAAGAACCTAGATGAGGGAAGAGTGTTCGGTGAAGAGCTCCAAGTGTGTTATTGTTATGAGCGATTATCATTGTAATAAAGAGAAGTATTGAATAGTGAGGAAATTCTGTTTTGTAAGATCTTCAGCTGGGTGCAAAGATGAACCTTGCAGCTGGGTGCATAGGGAAGGGAATCAAAGAGAGAGAGAGAGAAAGAGAGAATATCTGCTAGCTAAGAGTGTAGATAAGAACTATATGATTTCATCTTAATATAATATAGAGCATAGTTTTGTGGATGTAGCCCTAGGGAGAGGGTGAACCACTTATACCTTGGTGTCATGTGTGATTGATGTTGTGTTCTCTTGTTGATAGATATAATGTTATTTCATTATTGTGTTAGATCTGATAGATAGTATTCTGAAGTATATCTAAGATGGTAATTGATTTCTAGATGTTGTGTTGTTCTTGTATTGGATCCACTTTGTATTCCCTTTGGTTGTAGACATCTGTGTCCTACAACCCCCCAATAGCTACTTCGAGTGATACTGCACTTGCCTCGCAGGTGTTACTGAAAGGGCCAGTAGTTAGGGCTTGTTGGCAAGGATGATTTTAAGGATGGAAATTTATTTTAAAATTTAGAAACCTTGGTGAATCTTACTAATCCTTCATATGATAACTATAAATGATTGGCAATATTTTGTAAAAATATTAAAATTTCTAAGTATTTTATATAGTTTTATAAAATTTGGCGATTTTTAAGGTAAAATAATTTTATCCTGTAGAATTTGGGTGAATCATTTTTAAAATAGCCAATCTCATTTTTGGAAAAACCATGGAAAATTAGCCCATGAGAAAAATTTAGCCCCTAAAATCATCCATGCTTGTTGGTGCGCTCTTGGAGTTGAACCCTGGGTCTGCCCATGTGCCAACAAATGGTTCTGTTGCTAGGACAGGAATATTCTTGAGGGAATGTCAAGGTGGTTTCCATCAAAGATAGAGATTCAGAAGTGGATAGAAGATCAAGAAAAGGACTTCACCAAAGACCATAACAAGAACCCTAATCTTAGTACAGAGGATTGGTTCGGAATATATATCTTTACTGATATACACAAGATTTTCTTTGGAGGAATTCATTAAGAATTATACAAGTGGTTAGCTAGGTTAACAGATACCTAATTTGAGATCATATCTAGACCACTTGTTGTTTGGAAGTCGACGCTGATCAACAAGATTAGGAGATTTGATAAAATCATGTCAAGATTCGTAGACCACTGGTTTGATAACACCATTGGAGGGTACATCACCAAGTTTGTTGTTGACAGAGTAGAGTCATATAGACAAGCCGAGAGGTGTTTCTTTAAGAAACCCAGAGGAAAATTTTTACACTTATTGAAGTTGAAGATCAAGATGCTATTGCATGAGAAGAACATCCTGAAGAAATAGTAGTTGGTTGGATTGGAAAAGGCTAATGTTCAAGAACTCAGACAATGATAGTTACACAGAGGTTGGACATACCCACAGTGGGAGAGAGTTTAGAGAAGTTCCTCTTGAAAACCTGTTTAAGAAGAGATACAAGGATGAGGGTTTCTATAGTGGAGAAAAGGCAGATATGATGGACGAAGAGAATTCAGAATCCACTAGGGAAGAGGAAAGGAAGCTGAAGAACCTCATCGGGAAGAGACAGAATCTTCAAAAACTACGTCGATTTTTGAATTAAGTATTATTATTCCTCCTGTTGTTTCATCAACATTAAGCAATCAAAGTAATCAGAGTCACTAGAGCATTCAGAGAACTATCACTAATAGCCCACCACATACTCAGTCATGAAACGTAGGAAGATCTATGGTAGATGAGACGAGGTTACCCACTTTTAGAGGATATGGATCTGAAGATCCAGATCAACACTGGTTTCTATGTGAAGCTGTGTGGAGTATTAAGAATATCACCAACGAAACTGTTAAATGAGTTCAGTTTAGTACTACCCTAAGAGATCACGCACTGAGTTGGTACATGAAATTTGTCCAAGTAGCTGCACCTAAATCACTAAATGTCATTAAGACTATGCTAATTGCCAAATTCAAGAAACCTAAGTCAGAGTCACAGTGCATTATAGAACTAAAATAAATCAAGCAAAGAATAGTTGAACCTATGTGGGAGTTTGATCATAAATTTAAGACCTTGACAGGCCATTTGATTTTTCATATTCCAGATGAGAAGAGCAAGGAATGGTTCATTGATGCCCTCTTACCACACATCATAGTTCCTCTGATGCAACAGAAGATTGCTTCATGGGTTGAGGCACTGGAGATTGCCATGAATTTAGAATTAGCCTCTATGGGAGAATCCAGCTCAGGAATGAGTCAAATCTTGAGTCAGCTGACTAGATTATCTCTACAGGTCGAAGATATGAAGAAAGACAAGGGAAAAGATAAAAGAGAAGACATTTGGTGTATAAGATGCAAATAAGAAGGCCATGAAAAGGAGCACTACCCCCTATTTCATGAATACTTTGCCTTTGCAGCTCTGATTCCTTTGAAACAAGTTACCCTACCCTAGTGTGAGGTATGTAGAAATCGACAATGCCCTGGTGAATGTTATTATCTGCAAAAATATGTCCATACACCCACAGATCTGTATTTCACATTCTGTAAGTCGGTAGGACACGATGATAGAGATTGTAGGGCTTACGACCTCATGCATGAAAGGTCAAGGGATATATACAAAATTGAAGCTGAAGTACAACAAGAAGGAAGCACTTCACAGTATAATTCCCCAAGAAGAGGAAACTTCAACCCTCACAGGGGATTCAGAGGAAGAGGAAGAGGAGGATGTATGGGTCAAGGTCGAGGACAGATCATCTGTTACAAATTTATGCAACTAGGACACTTAGCAAGGGATTGTCAGAACCCTTGTACCACTTGCAGCTACTGCAACTCATTTGAGCATATTATCAAAGATTGTCCTATGCTGCTATCCAAACTTCAGGAGAGATGAAGACCTCATCAGAACCCACAAGTGAAACTGATATATGATGAAACTCGTGGAGAGGACCCTAGAGTCACTTTTATTACTAGAGGAGGCATTGTTACAGGAGAATACAAAGCGACCCAAGGAAATACTACAGAAGAATTAGGAGTCAGGAAAGTTGCAGAGAAGACAGGAGATTTTGATGCAAATAAAGAAAAGCAAATATTTGAGTAGGCAAGAAAAGAATTCGGGAGAGACCAAGGTTATTCATGGAAGACACAACCAGAAGTAAGAGAATGTGGAATGCCTCTGGCATTTGATCAGTCTTCTCTTCTAGGAGAAGGAAAAGAGGTAAGCAAGCTCATGGAATTCTTATATACTTGTATTAAATTAATGCAAGATGAAAGCAGTCTACAAGAGCTACAAAATTTAATCAGACAGTACGAGCTAGGAAAGATATATCCCATGTTGAATAGATAAGTACACCAAGTCTCTAAAAGGAGGAGGAAAAATAAGGAATTACACATGAATGCTCAAATTGGAGAGTACGATATAGACTGTGTGGTCCTTGACTTAGGATCGGAGGTCAATGTCATGACGAAGTAGAACTGGGCACTGATGGGAAAACCTAATTTGATCTATTTCCCTATCATGCTTAGGATGGCTAATCAACAAGACGTAATCCCCTTTGGAATATTGGAACACATCCATGTGGACATCGATGAAGTAAGGACGTTTGCATACTTTGAGGTGATTGAGATAGTTGATGATAGTTTTCCTTACCCTGAGATGTTAGGAATTGATTGGGATTTCAATAATTCCACTGTGATTGATTTAAAGAAAAGGAGAATGAAGTTTGAAGGAGATCGCCTTAGGGTCATTGCACCTTTGGATCCTGATGAAGGTCAGAGATACACAGAACCCATCAAAGAAGAAGACTTCACATATGAACTAGAAAACATATACAAATTAACAGCCAGACAACGGGATTACATTAATCTTACGGCAGATGGGAACCTAAGTTGGCGAAGTGACAACACGTTTTTATTAGATTCAAAAGAAGCACTAGATAAATAGGAGGACAAAATGTATGAAGTATCTACAAGAAGATGTGCTAGACTAACTAGAGAAGTTTGTTGGGTCGGAAAAATAGTAAGTAACTTGCCCACCTTTGATGGTCTGAATCATTTAGAAGCATTATTGTTGGAATTTGAAGAAATTGTACCAACACAACAAAGATTGTTGGCAATGGATGAGGCCTTGAAAGAAACACCAACAAAATGGTGGGGGACACACAAAAATAACATTACAAACTAGGTACAATGTCGCACTTTGATGACATCATGATTTTTAGAGCAAGTAGAAGGTTGCGAAGTTAGATACATAGGTCGAATTTGTCCGAAGGACCATGTGCGAAGTTGTGAGGAAGCCTGGAGAAACATTCCTCAAGAGCATTGGGTGCAAGAATTCATCAATACACTGGACACAACCCTTATCAACTGGTATCTGCAAGCATAACTGTGCCTCATCGCAACATATTGGGAAGGTATGACCCAGGAGTTTGTATATAACTTTTTGTTTGAAAGCCAATATCCTACAGTGGATCAAGTGTTACAAATTGTAAGATAGAAAGTATTTGAGGAGGCCCCTAGCCTCCCTCTGGAACAAGAAGAGGATGAATGGACTGCGCCTCTCCATAAACTACAAGGTTGTTACAATATCAATGATGACAAAGATGATGACCCTAGGAAGGTGAACATCGCCAAAAAATAAGGCCAAAGAGACATAGAAGGACCAGGAATTGAGCTGCCTTTCATTGGACAACCGATTAAAATAAAAAAATTCAATATTGGAACAGAGAAAACACCAAAGCTTGCAAATGTTGGAGATTATTGGGATGTTTCCACTATTGACAAGATCAAGGAGTTACTACATGAATATCATGACTTGTTTCCAACCAAGTTCATTGATATGAAGGGAATTAAAGGGCCTATGGGAGAGATCAGGATCCCTTTGAAACCATATGCAAGGCCAGTCAAAAAGAGACCCTACAGATTGAACCCTAAATATAACGAGAAAGTGAAGATTGAACTCGACAGAAGGTTGGAAGCAGGAATCATAGAACCGATTGAAGAGTCAGAGTGGATTATCCCTATGGTGGTATAAGACAAGAAGATAGGAGAGATCAAGATCTATATATCTCTCTGTAAGCTGAATGATGCCTATTTGCATGACCCATTCCCTACACCATTTACTAACGAAGTGTTAGACAATGTAGGAGGACATGAGGTATATTCTTTTACAGATGGATTTTCAGGATACCATCAGATCCAGATTTCCAAGGAAGATTGCCATAAGACCACCTTTGCCACAGAATGGGGATCCTACCAGTATACAATGATGCCATTTGGATTGAAGAATGCCCCAACCATATTTTCCAGGGTGGTGGTCGAAGCATTCAAGGAATTTTTACATAAATTTCTAGAAGAATACTTTGATGATTGGACTATTTTTAGTTTATTGAAAAATCATATTGAATGTTTAAGACTGATGTTGGATAAGTGCAGGCAGTGTCAGATTGCCTTGAACCTAAAAAAGTGCATCTTCTTCTCACCCTTTGGAGTGTTTTTAGGTCATATTGTATGTAATCACGGATTTATGGTAGATCCATCTAAGATTTCCATTATAGTTGATCTGCCCCCTCCTACTTCAGTTAAACAACTACACACTGTGCTGGGACACACTGGATACTACAAGAAGTTCATTAAAGGCTATGCACAAATCACAAAACCCATAGAGAAGATTTTGAAGAAAGACTATCAGTTTCATTGGACAAAAGAATGCCAGCAGAGCTTCGACACACTAAAACAGAAAATGGTTATTGTGCCTATCCTTTTTTTTCCATATTGGAGAAAGGAATTTCACATGCATGTCGATGCATCCTCTATTTCATTAGGAGAAATGTTAGTACAACTGGGAGCTGGAAACATTGACCACCCATTATCCTTTGCTAGCAAGAAGTTATCAACAACTAAGATTAATTACACCACTACTGAGAGATAAGGGTTAGCCATAGTGTATGCACTGCAAAAGTTTCACCACTACTTGTTGCGAGGACACTTTAAAATGTTTACTATCACTCTGCGTTGAAATACCTAGTCAACAAGTTAGTGTTGGGGGGGAGAATATGCATATGGATTTTTCTATTTCAGGAATATGATTTTGAGATTGTCGTTAAGCCAAGGATAATGAACAAAGGTCTTGACCACTTGCCAAGGTTGGAACATGGAGAAGATCCTACTAGTTTGGAGGATACACTATCGGATGCACAACTTCTAGACATTAGAAAGATTGATGATCACTTTGCGGAGATAGTCTAGTTCCTGTCAACAGGGATGGCACCTAGTGAATATACAATCACCCATAAGAAACAATTGGTAGTGTGTGTTGCAGACTTTTCACTTATAGATGGATAGCTATACAATATGGGATCTGATGAGATATTGAGGAGGTGTGTTATGGAGGTAGAGCGACTATTTATCCTCACAGAAGCTCATGAAGGCATCGCAGGAGGACACTATGCAGGAAAAGAAGCAACACATAAGGTTCTTAGAGCTGACCTCTGGTGGCCTACCTTACACAGAGATGATAAGGACTATTACAGAGCCTGTGATGTGTGCCAAAGGATTGGGAAACCATCCAAAATAGATGACATGCCTTCAACACCACATCTGACCCTACAAGTAGTTGAGAAATGGGCCATTGATTTCATGGGACCTATAAACCCACCAGGAAAGAACATAGGAGCGAGGTACATAGTCATTGTGACAGAGTAATTGACCAGATGGGTCGAAGCAAGAGTAGTTAAGGAATGTAGTGCAACTATAGCTACACGCTTCATATTTAATGACATCATAACCCAGTTTGGATGCCCAAAGATCCTTATGAGTGATCAAGGCACACATTTCATCAATAAGACTGTTGAAGCCTTGATTGAGAAATTTTCAATCCATCATCATAAGAGCACACCTTACCATCCACAAGAGAATGGGATAGTTGAAGAATTCAATAATATCTTGGAGACAACGTTGACAAAGATTTGCAGTGTGAATAGGGATGACTGGGATTGAAGAGTACCAACAATACTATGGTCCTACAGAACCACTTGCAAGAAGTTGACCATGCAGACTCCCTTTAAGTTGGTTTATCGTCTCGAAGCAGTTGTCCCGATGGAATATTTGATCCCAAGATTAAGAATCGTTGCCTTTACAGATATGGATGACACTAGTGTTGTTCAAGAGAGGCTTGCACAATTGGTCGAACTAGAAGAAGACAGATTTATTGCATGATTTCATCAACAACCACAAAAGGAAAGAGAAAAGGCCTACCATGAAAAACACATCAAGAAGAAGACATTTAAGAAAGGCAATTTGGTTCTGGTATATGAAATTAAGTTCATGAAGCATTCAGGAAAGTTTAGATTGCATTGTCTTGGGCCATATGAGGTTTCCTATGTTACAGAGGGAGGAGTTGCGCAGCTGAAGACTTTGAATGGAGAATGAAAGGAAGGTTTGGTGAACACGAGTTGGTTGAAACTATACTATGACAACCAACTGCCTTGCAGATCTCAGTAAAAAAATAAAGAAAAGGGTCCAGGTACTAGGTGCAGTTGAAACTAGGTACCAGACAAAGAAAATACAGTCTGCACACAGTGGGGGAGGATAGAGAAGAAAGCACAAGCTGCTCTACGTAGTTTGAAGTAAAAAAAAATCATAAGGATACGATCTAAAGTTCCTCGGGATGAGTCATAGGTGAGTGTTGGGGGCATGTTGGCCCTTGAGAATGAAAGTAAGAAAAGATTAAGGAAGAAAATATGGAATGCAAACTACATGGAAGACATAGTGATTGATACTAGGTCGAAGTGAGAATAAGATCATAAAAGAGGGAGCAAAGTAAGAGAAAGAAATCCATTGGACAAGGAGATCAAAGATGACAGATCAGCAAGGAAGACAGATCATGGACAACTTAGCAAGCGGAAAAATCCACCATTCGATGATTTGGAGCACCACGTGAGAAGGAAGGAAAGACAGGCCGACGAAGCCTTGAAAATGAAGGTCAAGTTGACCTAGGGTTTTAGACACCCAGGGTTTTAGTATCTAGGGTTTTCACACTTAGGTTTCAGCCTAAGGTTGTCAATGAGTCATTTTAATGGATAAATATGAACCTAGATGAGGGAGGAGGGTTCAGTGAAGAGCTCCAAGTGTGTTATTGTTATGAGTGATTATCATTGGATGAGAGAGAAGTATTAAGCAGTGAGGAAAGTCTATGTTGTAATATCTTCAGCTGGGTGTAGAGATCAACCCTACAACTGGGTGCATATGGAAGGGAATCGGAGAGAGAGAGAGAGAAAGAGAGAAGATCTTCTAGATAAGAGCACAAATAAGAACAATATTCTTTCATATTAATATAATATAGAGCATAGTTCTGTGGATGTATCCCTAGGGAGAGGGTGAACCATGTATACCTTGGTTTCGTGTGTGATTGATTTTGTGTTGTCTTATTGATAGATATAATGTTATTTCATTATTGTGTTAGATCTAATAGATAGTAGTGTGAAGAAGATCTTAGATGGTAATTGATATCTAGATGTTGTGTTGTTCTTGTATTCGATCCACTTTGTATTCCATTTGGTTGTAGACATCTGTGTCCTGCAACCCCCCATAGCTACTTCAAGTGAGACTGCACTTGCCTTACAGGTTTTGTTGAAAGGGCCAATAGTTAGGGCTTGTTGGTGCACTCTTGGAGTTGAACCCTGGGTCTGCCCCTGTGCCAACAAAACCATGGACCCTATTATGATGAATGAGGAAAAGACCAGGGAAATAATAAATAAACTAGGAGTGGTGTTCAACGGAAGACCCTACCATTATATTATCAATAATAAGAAGAGGGAAGTAGCTGAGTGAGAGGGCTTGGAAAATTAAGAAGAGGAGGTAGAGGATCTCTGTGCTACGGGGTAGATTGAGGAAATCCTATTTACCACATATGAGATGAAAACTAGAGGTCAATGTTTCGGTGCAGAAGAAGCTGTCCATTCCATATCAAAATTAGTGTGGAACCCACAACCCAATGTGAAAATAAGAAATCATAAAAGGAAAAATTGTGTAGACAAGAAAAAATTAGTTGTAGAAATATTTTGATAGGATGAGGGACCGGTGTAAATTCAAGTAAAAGTATAAGTTCAACTAGCATTAGTCAGGTATATACACCGCATGGAAGTGATATTTCAAAAAAGTTCACAATGGCAGGAGTAGATCCCACTATTCGTTTACCAGAGTTTCATGGATACGGGTTAGAGGACCCAGAGAAGCATATTTTCATTTGTGAAAAGATTTGGGAAACTAAGAATATTACATATGAAGATACAAATGTTCTGGAGCTTGCAATCACATTTAGAGACTGCACACTAGGCTAGTACATGGGCCTCGTAGTAAACAATCTACAGGGAGCACCTACAACCATCACATATGTAAATAGGGCCTTAATCAATGAATTTTAGTGACCAAGTTCATAGGATCAATTCATGAATGAGATGATAGAGATAAAAAATAAGCCAGGAGAGTCAGTCTAGGAGATTGATCAGAAGTTCAATAGGTTGAAAGGTAAGTTGAAGTACCCTATAACTGATATGCAACATAGAAATTTATTTGTGAATTCATTATTGCCACATTTCAAGTATCCATTGAGACAACAAAAGTTCCAGACTCAGTCTGAGTCTTTGCAAGCATCCCTACAATTATAAGAGAACTAGTATAAATAGACAGATCCAACTATGGAATAGATGAGAGAAGATCTTAATAGCCTAACATTCCATTTGAATTATGATAAAGGTAAGGAGAAAAGAGAAGTTGCATGGTTTACATTATGAAAAATAGAAGGTCATAATAATAATGAGTGTCCAACATTTGTGCAATACTTGGGAGTAGGGATTCCAAATCCTTTACGGACATGAGGTGTATGGTGTGAAATATGTAAGACACAGGGACATGATCCTTATCATTGTCGCATGATGAAAAAGTATCAAACAGTGCCAAAGAGTACATTTTGTAATTTCTGTAAGTCAGTAGGACATGTAGACAAAGATTGTAGAACCTTGGATTTTATGAAGGAGAGGACTTCAGATGCTTATAAAGCACAGGTTGATTTAATGAAAGGACACCCTGTGTAGTATTTTGCAGTTCCACCGCAATATGATAACACACAACAGTTTCAAGCACCACCTCAGTATAATAATGCACAATAGTATAATCGGGTACCATAGTGTAATGCACCGCGTAGAGATAATCAAGGTAACAGAGGAGGATTGTTACGAAGAAAATATGTCTATGGCTAGGGAAAAACACAACAGACAAAAATGACTGTAGAAATCAACTCTATTCTCAAGTATGATATATAAGAAAATATGATAGCAAGACAAGATAAAAGGCCTACCTCGTCTAGACGTTCGATGAAGTCCACCATTGAGCACTCGATCCAAAGAAATACACCTGCAACTAGTCTTCAACAACCAAGCAACGCAAACATATGGTGATAATATATGATTTCAACACATTCAATAGCATAATCCATTAACATACATAACAAATACACCTACAGAATAATAATTCTAATATTGGAAAGATATCAATTGGATGGGAAAAGAGTATTTCTATTAAGATATGATCAACAGAAGTGAAAAAGTTACAGATTTCTTTGTCAGCACGGTGAGGAACCGAGAAACTAATTTCCTTCCATATCGGCCTCCACCACTTCAATCCTCCACCAAAGGCAAGCTCATGTAAGAGAGACAATGGAGTTCTCACTCAATAAGGGAAGAGATTGGGGGTGAACACCATGTTCAGACTTAAAGGACAAAGGGATGCAAACTCAATGTGAAGTGAATAATTCCTCCAAAGTAAATTTTCTCTCAAAGTTGAATTCTTTCTCCTCTTTTCCATATCTCGGAATTGGCCCACTTATATCCTTCAAATGGAACTGAAGGGCTGGGTCAGAACATTTCCAGTATATGTAAGGCCAAGGATCATTGATATCCTGTCATGACATCGAAACCCGACACCATTTTTCATTTTTGGGAACATTTCCTTATGTACGCGGGATGTAGTGGTGCAACCTGCATATACACATGTTGTATAGTAGGCAAGGTGCATATATGTGGAAAAAATGTATTTTTAGCTCCAGAATTTGCAAAAAGGGATGGAAATTCTACATAGGGAAATGGAAAAAGGCCTTTTATGAAAGATTGCATAGGGTGAGGAAAATATTGTTGTAACAGATTCCCCCTAATGTGTGAGGTCAGAGGAGTATCTGTGATGGCCGAAATACATTATAAAAACCCAGAAGTGGAGTGATGGGGAACTAGAAGGAAGAACTAGTTTCTCATTACAATCTGCACTAACTTTCCATACATGGCTTCCAATTTGACTTACAGTGCAGATCCATGTGAAAATATACCAAACAACTATCCATGGCCATGAATAGGAAAATACAAATATGGCTACAAGCCAAAGACTGTCATAGTCACAAACAAGGCCCAGTAGAACCAGTCTCAAAATCAACTTGAAGATATCTGTATACAACGGAGTATAATTTGATCTCCCATGATCATTGAAGTTGTATAGGTATTGGTCTAATGAAAAGGAAGCAACAAATCAAGAAAGCTACAGACACATGCTGATGTCTTCAAGTCTTCTACACAATCGGGCAAAGGTGCAAGTCTACATCATGTGAATAAAGGAGTTGAGGTCGAACACAATGAGACATTGTTTGATTACCACTCATTGAGGTATACCATTAACAAACGTGAGACAACCTACCGATGATGAAAGTAGGTATCAAGACACTGAGTACATTATTATAAATGTGAATTAAGGAGTCAAGGTTGAACACTTTAATAATCCATCGATCAGTAGTCATTGATGTATTCCAAACTATCGATGGCGAGAGAACTTGCCACTAATGACTGCAAGCGTCAAGGTACTCATAGGAATATAGGTCTTGTTTCTAGAATAGATGAGCTAAAGTCGATGGAAGGAGACCCACTGAAAGGAGATCATTAAGGCATATATCATCATTCAACATGAGGTACAAAGCAGGAGCTTCATGATTTGGAGAAAATAGGATGAAGAACATGTTCATGAACCAACAACCCTATGCATCTTTCGCATGTGTCAAGTGCAAGCGGTACAAAAAAAAGACCCTGTGAATATCAGACAATGAGGAAAACTACTGATAAAGGCGAGGAAACCACCAATAAGGCTAAAGGCATCGAAGACATTGCACAAATCCCAATGTGTGAATATATGTCTTGTCGTCGAACACAAGGGAGACCACCTATTCAATGACCAATTATGAAATATTGACTGTTGGGTTCAAGGTTACCTACCAATGATGAAAGTAAGAATAGGGTATGTGATAAGACTACAATATAATGTGATTCTAAGACAAACTAAGGGTATGGTTGACATGAAAAGTCAAGAGTTATGAGGAATGGCCTACACAGGTTTATAGACATCCTTTTAACAAGAGCATGAGACATATGGAATCAATTGTGAAACCATGAGATGCAGGAGGCATCAATCAAATTATCCATAGGGACTGGAAAAGTAACTAGTCGGGGGAGAAAGCTCTCTATAATAAGCTCAGCTTCCTAAGGCCATGCTAAAACCAAAATTATGATGAAAAATGGACTCAATAACTTTGTGCTATGTTCAAAGGAGACATGACTTCTGCCAATACAATATAATACTCCCTTCCCACCCGTCTTTTTTTGTTTTTTCATAGTCAAATGAATGTTATGATATAGAGGAGGAAATGAGTGTCGCAAGTAAGAAAAACTAGTTCTAGCAGTGGAACATAACTATGCTCAATGCAAGGAGATGCATGCAGGAGATAGAAACTTGGGGGAATTTTCCCTCCTGGGTATAGGGTGTCAAATTGCAAAGGATATAAATGAGGCTATGCTTAGTTGAGGATGAAAAAATGCTGAGGAAAACGGTTTATTATGCAAAGCGAGAACCGACTATAGGCTCAATACTACAAGCAAGGGAATGAGATGTGATCACAACTTACCACCAAAAAATGTCCTTTTTTGTAATCTTAGTCTACTTGGTTTGAAAAAGGGATAAGCTTGTACCAAATATACGTCCTTTCAAATCCAATTTACAAGTGTGAAAGAGACAATTTCACTCGACAATCTTTTCGCTTTTTGAAAATGAGTTGAAAAAGAGCTTAAATCAAAATCGATTGGGAGTCCTCTAGGTATAGGTTAGCATGTTTATGAGGGAGAAATGAGGCTCGACATAAATTCATTTATTAGCTATAAGAGACTCATGGTCCTATGGAAAAATATCGGCATGGGCACCAAATGGAGAAGAGGATCTAACTAGGGTACCCATGTTTGGTAAGTCTCTACCACTTGATAATGACACGTCTTGTAGAAAATGAAGGGTTTTGTGCCCCAACAAATGGGTTAATACCTAAGGCATATGAGTGTCAATTATAGGACAATGAAAATGTGCCTGATGCAATGGATACCTATCCTATATGTTGGGTAATGAAAATACCTGCCTGTAGTTACGAACGGTCAACATAACACTAAAAATTGTAAGAATCTCTAGTGAAAACTACAAAAACCAACTCAATCCACTGTTGTATTAGTCCATTAGGATAAAATACGATTCTAAACTATAGAAAGTGAGTAAAAACTGTTATAAATAGTAACAAAAACCAAAATTTACTATGTCATTTTGACTTTTTAACCAAATAGTGAAAATTGGACCAAATTACCTCTGATCTTCAACTGGTGATTGTGAGAGCGTTAGGTGACAGAATTAGAGACCATCTAGACCAGGTAATTCCTCTTCCCCTCCTCTTCCTTTCTGGTGGATTACATTTTTAATTTAGGTTTCAAAATTTGAGTTAATTAAGGCACAAATTGGTTATTTCA
This sequence comes from Picea mariana, assembly GCA_032191745.1. NCBI lineage: Eukaryota > Viridiplantae > Streptophyta > Pinopsida > Pinales > Pinaceae > Picea > Picea mariana. The sequence continues at coordinate 16,143 of JASDQU011508295.1, forward strand.
ATGTATGCAAGCTACCACTCATCGGGTCGTGTATATGTGAGGTTATACATGACTGTGTGAAATAAAAGCTATGTGTACTCAGACCTATATGTGACTGGTAATGTTGTAGCCCACGTACAATCCTGTAAATAAGGTTTTTTATGGTTGCTAACTCAAAAAGTGATGTTTCCCTAGTAGGATGGTGGTAAAATGGAGGGAAAGGGAACACAAGGAGGTAGATGTTGTTGTGGAAAGAGATCTAGGGGCCCAATTAATGGCTTTGAAATGATGCCGGCTGTATAAATTTTGGGCACTCAAAGGGATGATGGCCTAGGTGAGTTTTCTTGAGGTTCTAGTGGATTACTAGGATCCTAACAGTGAGAGATTCAACCTCGATGGGCAGCCATTGAGGATTGAAGTCGAGGATATATACTTTTGACTGGGTTATCACGTCAGGGTGAGGTGGTGAACCTCAAATTCTGGAGAGATGAGAGAGGTATGAATATATAGGAGTACATAGACGCTCACTATATAGCAGGGACCGAGAAGGTCGGGAGTCAACTCCCCATCTGAGCGATAAAGAATCTCAGCCTCAAGATTGTTTTCCTCGTTTTGAACAGGATCACATGATCGGCTTCATTTCACCAGGCATCGAGGCCTCTCATGTTCTATTATGTAGAGTGTTTGAGACCCATGGTGTATGATTGGTGCACCTCACTATTGGCTAATATGAAGAGCCTATTGACAGACTGAAAATAGGGTGACAAGAGGAACTTTGGGTTTGCCTCTATCTTGTGCATTTTTTTCTTCGAGTAGGTTCCAGGATTGGGACCTAGAGTCGAGATCATTCCTAGAGGACCTCACAATCCATCCATGGCACGGTGGACCAATGTAATGAGACAGTAGGGGGAGGTTTTATCACTGAGAATCACCCTCAGATTGCAAGAGGATAAGGCCAATACCCATCAAAATATTCGTAAATGTAATTGAGTAATTAAAGGTCAAATGGACAAAACTTAGAATAAGAATGTTTTAACTCAGAAATCTGGGCTAGCATGCATAAGAAAATTATGTCTTGATTAACTTCACTTAGTGATTTGGAGTAAAAGTGAATAGGAGGAATACTTGGTGAGGAAGGTGTAAAGGTATTCTATTGACATCATGTCTTCAAGCAACCAAGGGAAGAAAAACTCAACCACAAGAACTTCTTGAACTTAAAGTTTAAGAACATTGAAGAACGTCATAGTAGTATCACAACATCTCATATGGATCATCCAGTCATGATTACTTCAGTATAAGAGGCAACAAGATGATATAAAAAGAAACTGACTTCTATTAATCAAAATTTCTCAAGTCCAATACATAACTAGAGAATAACTTACTTAGTAAAAAAATATTACAATCAAGGAGCCCTGCTCAACCATTCAAACCTCTCTAATCATTTAGAAGATGTATTTACAATAAAAAGAGGAAAGGCAATAGCTAGAGGTGAGAGTTGTCCCTCCTATCCTAGGATTCTCCAAAACAACTACAATTCTAACACTTGTGTTAACATATATTAACAAAATGATACAATTTAGGAGCCATGTTAGAAACCACTCCAACAAGAATTAAAAGGCATGTATTCTAGCTTAGGCGCATTATTTTTTAGTGCCAAGTGTCATCCAATAGTCGTATGCTACTTCCAAGTTGCCACTTGTGATCCTCGCTTCTCCCCACATCATCAACAATCAAGAAGGAGTCATGAATTCGAGCCTTTGAATGCAAGGGTCGGTTCATAGTGCCATTCTATAGCACCTTTTGAAAAACAAATCTGCAGATTTCATAGCGCTTCCTCTAAAATATCTCTACATATTTCGTAGAGCCACTCATAAAACAGGTCTGCAGTTTCCGTAGCGCCAGTCCTGTTTAATGACCGTGCAATTTCCATAGCGCCCCTATTGAAATAACTTTGCAGATTCGGTAGTGCCACTCCTATGTAACAGTTCTATAGATTCGATAGCACCACTCCTGAAATAGTTCTACAAATTTGGTAGCACCATGTTAGGTTTTTCTAGGAGACTTCGTAGTTCCTTAGGTAGCGCAATTGCATAAAATAATGTATAGACGATTCTGTAGCGCAATGACGCTACAGAATCTCTGTGTTTTTTCTGTGTGATGAAACCAATCCTTCGAAAACACAAAAACTTAGTTGATGGACTAGGAGCCTATAGATGCATATATAGGTGGAAAAATTATACTTCCTTGATCATTTCACACTTGAAAAAAGAGATCACTCACAAAATATGGATATGTCACCCCCGAACTACTTCATCAATCTAGCACTCCTCCTTGTTGCAGGATAACTTCCCTATGTCATAGAAACATAATTTTTCTTTGCAGGGATACTCCTCTTGACTACAAGTTCATCTCTTTCTATTGTATCTTGTACCAAAACATTTAAGTTCCTCTGGGCCAATTCATCCTTGAAATGATGCAATTTCTCTTTGAGCTTTTTGTTTTGGGACTGAAAGCTTTTTTTTTTTTCCTGTAGAGGGTCTTAAGTTTCCTATGGAGAGGCAGGGATATTCTTGATAAAAACCTTTCTAGATCAAGGGTTTCAATGTACATGTCCATGATCTCCTTCATATTTCTTCTCAGTCAAACTTTCTTCCTTCAAACGAGTAACTTCTTTCCTAGCCTCCCTGAGCTGTCTGATCAATCTTTTGAAAGTGGGATTACTAGGTGGAGTGATGATTTTGATCACTTCAATAGGTTTCTCAATGGATTTACCTTTATATTTATATTGAATAGAAGCTCTATCTATCAACTCAATAGGATTCTCAATTCCTTTTCCCTTATCTTTTTCTTTTCTTGGAACTGAAGCCTTAGGTAAGAATTCTACTTCAACAACTTCCTTGAGGGTTGATGATCTAGTAAAAGGCTTCCCAGTTCTAATCTTAGCTACAAGAAGAGGTGAAGGGAAACTCAACTTCCTTCCCCTCTTGGCTATGGTTTTGGTGGATGAAGGGACTTCTTCCAATTCAGGTGCAGGAGGAGGTGAAAAATCTCTCTTTGGAGAGTGATGAACCTTCCTCTCTTCTTCTTCAATTTCCTTGGGGATTTCTTTGTCTTGAGTAGTGGGTTTTCTTTTTCTCTTCCTTCTTGTTCTTGTTGGGGAAACACTACTTGATGGAAAAGGGTTATGCATCCTAGATTGAGGGGTAGAGGCTATATCTAACTGCATATGGGTAGAGATAATGAAATGTTCCCAAAGAATGTTCATTTTCTTCAACTCTTCCATTACCAACATCTTGATCAACCCAAAGTGAAAGACACTAGTGTCCACAACCTTGGACTTGGCTTGGACTCTATCAGACATATTTCCCATGCTCCTCAAAAGATAAAAAGGGATATTCATCGCATCCTTACCAGTGAAAAATGTAGAAAGAGTCTTATATGATACTGGTATAACATGTTAAACCTTCCCTCGCATGTAAAATATATCTAGATGATCTTCATCATTTTATCAAAGCCTTCAACTAGGTGGCTCCCATGCACTCCCTTAAACAAATTGTCCTTGAGGAAAAGGAAGCATTGAGGATCATGGATTTGAACCACCTCTCACCAGTATTAGGTATCCTAGTGGCTATTGCAATAGAGGACTCAAATAACTCAAGGTTTCCCACCTTGGTCTTAAAGCCATCAAAGTGTAATGAAAATTGTGTTGCTACTTTAGGGTGTCCCCTCTGCATGTTTTGAAAAAAGAGAGGTAGCCAACCCCTTGGAAANCTTGACCATTGGATCAGCATCAAATAGGTGCATGTCAGAGGGTTTAGTCCTGACCACACTCCCTCCCTTGTGAGACTTCTTCCTTTGAGGTGTCTTCATGGATTAAACAGGGGATGAAAGGCTATGATGTAATGAGGGGTACTAAATAGAGGAAAATATCAATGAGAATTGAAAGTAGCTAATGGTTGATCTCTCTCAAGGATTTTCCTCCAATCACTTTGAATTAAAAATAGACTGGTTGGTTGGATTTTCTTTTAAAATTGAGAGAAAGAAACTCCAAGGAAAGGTATGAAGGGATGTACTTCTCATTTTTATGCCACCATATAGTGGTAATCAAAGCTTTTAATGGGTAGGTATTACTATTATCCTCACTGCTAACATATTTTGAGATAAAATGAAGCATGAAACAATGAATAAAAGAGGCTAATGCATAAATCTTTGTGAATACAGAAAATGGCATTGACAACTCCAAAGAAAAATGCAGCACTGAGATAGGGGATATGTAGTGTAGTTTAAGAAGTGACTTTCTGTAGCATAGTGTGGACACAATATCCAAGGGAATGAATGGGAATTCAAGATTCATAAGAAAAATGTCTTGACCTCTAGTATAGGTGAAATTCAGTTGGAAAATGGCTATGAAGTCTGTGGGAGAAGAGATACAGATGAAAATGGATGAGAGAGGATTTAGTTTGAAGCACCAGGCACTACCAAAAGATGAGGAAGGGATATCTTAAGACTTTTTGGTGTAGTTGAAAGGAATCATAGAATACCTGGAGGTCATGGCTGATGATGGAAGATCTGAAACAGGTTATGGAGCTTCTACATCCACCGCAACCTCCAATTCAACTCTAACAATCGATCTCATAGTGTAATCTGCAACTTGTCTGAACTAGTGATTTCAGCAGCACCAAGCTTGGGATAAAAATTCAAAATGATAAACAGTTAGTAGGCTCATAAACAACCAAATTTCAAATATTCCTTTTAAAAAAAAAAGGTGCTGACAACAATGTGATATATGACATCACCTAATTATGGTGAATTATGGTAAAGGAGCATAGGAAAAAGGTGCTCTATGAAAAATCCACGTGAGTTGGCAGTGCCCTTTTCAAAATTTGATTTGACCGACATAATAGACATAGGGACAAAATGGAAAGGATAAAGAGCATGAGTGGATGAAGTGATATGTCAGGTCATTAGGATCATGGGGTCGATTATGCTTAGTGCCAAGTCAAAAGGTGAGTCAAAGACATGAACCAAAAAATGAACCTAGGATAAAATCATATGTGTGGGCCAAAAAGTGAGCCAAAACCCAAGTCTTTATTATTTTATACTAACCTAAGAAAATCACAAAAATAAAAATAAAGAAAACTTAAAGACTAAAGGATAAAAATTAAAACCTAAAGGATAAAACACCCAAGACAACTTCATGTGATAACATTGGCTCCATAGGGGATGTCATGCTCCATGTGAACTGCCAAGAACAAGCAACTTCAGTGCCTTATCCTAGGGATATGGGGTCACTTATTAAATCAGAAAAACAAAAAATGATATTTACAATGAATGGAAAGCCACTCATGGATTAAGCAGAATACTTTTTCAAAAAGTGCCCATTGACAGGGCCACCAAAACCTTCGAAATCCCCCAAATTCTACAACTTATAAGTGCTATTTGAAAATACCTCTGAAATATTGAAGGGACCAATCCACAAGGATTCAAATTTACCATGTTTTCCTTTGTCTTTATTGGGTGCATCCCACTTGAGCACTATATCTCCCAATAGAAATATTATTTTCTTACCTTCTTGTCAAAGGCTTGCTTGATATTTTGTTGATGGTCCTGTGCTTTGTCTAGTAATTGCTCCCTAGTCTGTTTCACTTCTACCATTTTTTGTATCCTTCTAACCATATCATCAGGTTTTCCTTGGTAGTCCTGGAAGAATTTTTCCACGGGAAAGGCAAGATGAGTAGGAAAGATAGCCTCAACCCCATACACAAGATGAAAAGGAGAGAGACTAAGTGATCTCTTTGTTGTAACTCTATCAACCCTGTAATGATCCCAAGCCAAATTCTTTCTTGGAATCAATAACTACTACTAATTTATTGAGTTTTTAAGTGCATACAAGATTCATCAACACATGGAGATCACAATGTATTCAAGATGTAGAAGCACGAGCAAAGATATGACCTTTTTATTATGAGCAATGTAAGATCAATACAAGCAATAGATATGAGCTGCTACAAAATGCTCCCAACAATACAAAATGAGCCTCCAAAGGATGGATATACAATGAAGACTAAATCAAGCAGATATGCCACGTCCTGAGAGAATGCTGAAGCCCTGAATAATTCTTCCCTACTACCAAAAGTGTCCAATCATCCTGAGAAAGATGCCAAATGATAGATTGGGCAACTGTAAGGAAAACCCAGATGTCCAAATTCCCAAATCCACTCTCAAACTCTGTAGATCTGAATCTACACTGAATGGTGTGCCCCACTGGATGACTGAAACCCTAGCAGGTTTGGCCCTGATGAAGGAGGCCTCCAATTTCTCTGAAACTCTCCAAGAATATAGATCGGGATATGAGAATCCCGTGGGAGAAGTTTCGGGCTCAGATCTCAAGCAAATCTCCCTAGATCTAAGTTTTACTAAATCACAGGATGTCCCCTATGGCTCCCAGACGTCCCAATCTACAGACAAATGTAGAATGATGATAACCCTCCAGAAAATCCCTCAAACTGATGGTCCTACCCCTGCAAACAAAACCCAACTGTCGGAATG
>JASDQU011508296.1:5375-17348 GCA_032191745.1 Picea mariana
AAGAGAACCGTGGTTGAAAATCACAAGAATTGGCACAATGCATTGCTGAACACATTGTGGGATGATAGGGTAATGACAAAAGATACTATAGGTAACTCCCCCTTTTTTCTCGTTTATGGAAAATAAGAAATTCTGCCACCTCACATTCTTCTTCCTTCGCTTCAGTTGTCACAGAAAGTTCAAGAAGAAGATTGCCCCCCTCTAGAAAACCGGATTAACGCTTTGATGAAGCTAGAAGAAGTAATATCCCAAGCTAAGCGTAAGTTAGATCAACATCAACAATTGGCTAAAAGCTGGTTCGATTCTAATTCTTCTTCTGATAGGAATTTTGAGGTAGGTGATCTCGTCCTGAAATGGGACAAACCACACGAGGGAAAAGGAGAACACACTAAATTTCAAAACTTATGGCTTGGACCATTTTTAATTTCTGAAAAGTTGGGTCCTAGTTCTTTTCGATTGAAAAATCTTGAGGGGCAGCTTGACACCTATCTGGTGAATGGCCAAGCCCTGAAAAGATACTTTGCTTGATGACAACCTTTGTATTTTATGTACATATTTTGCTTTGGTTTGTTTTTTCTTTTGCTTTCTGTTTTTTATTTTGATTTGAATTTATTAGTTTCTTCTTGCTTTGAAATACATGTACCTGTACACTGAGCTATTCAGACAAAGATAAAATAAATTTCCTTCGTTGAAATAACTTTTGAAAAATCTGTACAAACATCAATGATATATTTCTGAAATTTATATCTGTGTTGGAAAAATCTGTGTTTGAAAGAATTTTACTTATTTCGATCTCTGAGTAAAGTTCGTCATGATCATCTATTATCTTTTTACGTTGTCCCTTTTCCATAAAGGAATGACTCAGGAGATGTCTCCCTGTCTTAGGAAGTTGTTTTTGTAAATAAAACACCTCTGGATCTAAATAAAGGACAGTTCTAAAAAATTCTGATGAGGTCTAAAAACAAAATATATATGTTAAAATATCAAGGTTTTCAGCGTCACCCCGCTCAAATATATATCTATAAAAACAAAATAAAATAAATTATGAATAAGAGCTGTGGGAAGTGCTTGTAAACCCGCCGGGATACTGAACAGGTCTGCTGGCAATGAGTAAATGCATTCATGGTGCCAAGGCAACTTCATTGGGGTACTGAACAGGCCTGCTAGCAGTGAAGCAATGTCAGGTACATGAAAATTTGCAAAAAAGAAACCTCTTTAATGTCCTTTATTTTGATCCGGAACTTCTTGGCAGGATACAGATGTCAGAGTGGGTTAAATGGCAACCCTGTCGAGGCTATGGATGCCTGGTGGCAGCAGTGGCTATGCCAACAATATTGAATATTTTATCTTTAATATCGTGACTTCCTGATCTTAAGATTGTTATCAGTTTTCATCTTTTGAAACACTGCTGAAAAGATGGTTAATGATGATGTTAGTACGCATTTCTGGTTGTTAATTTTGAGTTGGAATTATCTTTGTTGTCCTGACCTAAATTTGTTTATTTTGACAGAGATAACTGCTTCTACCAGTCTGTCGCCATTGTTGGCAGCCAAATCACATTTTTTTATTTTTTCTTATAAGCTGCCTACACCAATGTTCGCAAACATCGATTTTTCGTCGCAATTCTCAGATGAACGACACTTTTATTCTTTGCATCTTTTGTGCGATTATTTTCGTTTTGTTTTCATGACTGTAAGCGTGAAAACATTGGTCTTTTGAAGCCACATTAGAATCATTGTTTGAACCGTCATCATCCTTCTTATTGATATGCCCTTTACGCCTACATTTCGCTTATCATTCTGTATTGGCAAAAATTTCAAACTGTACTCATTGGACATTCTTGTATTGATTGGGTAATTTGGTTCTATAAGTTTGTAAGGCGTTGACTCTTGGATTTACATGTTTTTATTTGGCCTACTTAACCATTGGTTTCACAAAAATGCACTGGTGTTATGGTTAAATCTCTCACATATATCTTTGATGTGATACCTATATTCGTGTTTATAAACCTATTGGCACATTGGTTAAACGATGGATATGAGTTGTTACAATGCAATGGTGCATGGTTAAACATATGCTTTTAGCTTTGAATCGTATGATTAATGGTTTCAAAATTTGGTATAACGTTGATTAAATGCGTTGTTTATACACTTACCATTATTTCGTTGGGCAGCTAAGTAATGTGAGTATTGAAACCGACGGTTATACTTTGACCATAATTGTTATGCATGGCAGTGAATAAGTCCACCACCTTCGCACAATGGCATTTATGCCTACCACTTATCACCGTTCACTTATGTTAGCAGCACGCATCTTTTCTCCTGTGTGTGTATTTTGATCCAAACCCTTGGCTTACCATGTGCTCGGCTCCATCGCACCAGTCGTGCGTATTGAGCCTAATGGAAACCAAGCTCTGTTAATGTTTGACAATGCCCGCCAAGATTTGGAGGAAAATGGGTGGCTCACCTTCATGAAACTATTTGAGGGTTTTAACCTCTGTGTAGCACGACAGTTTGCCATGACGTTCGATGGCTGTAGATCCAAGGTCGGCGATATAAAATTGGAAATTGATGAAAAATTTATCAGTTTTGCCATGGGGTTACCTGCCACAGGACAATGTTGGTTCAAGAATTGTAAGGTTGAGGAAGTTCCATGGACATTGTTGTTCCTCTCACGCAAATTCACCTCTTGTGACAGAGGTATTCCCATCTCTGCACTCAAACCACGATGGCACGATACATTAATGCTAGTCAAGCAGTTCGTGACCTGTGAAGGTCGATACGGACTTGTGTTCCTCTACCACCTATGTTTGTTGATGATTTTTATAGGGTATCCTCTAAACATGCTTTTTTACTTTCAATGCAGCTTATATAAGAAGTCTAAAATATTTAAAAGACAGAAGGCTGACAACAGCCTGTTCCATCATGGGCTTATTAATCTCATCATTGTTTATCATTTGAGTTTGCGCGGGGATAGTTGGAGCGCTTTCGTTGCTCGGAATGGTTTCGAGGATTCGAACCCTGTACAGGTTGACAAACCTGTGGTAATTGAAACCAAGGCTAAACCGCCTGTACCCTTACATGTCCTACTGCCTAAACCCTTGGCCGACCCTGGTTTTGACTTACCCGACACTGTAACTAAGAGTGCAAAGGCCATTAAAATGCCTATGAGAAAAAATCCCAAGGCAAACCTTACTACCAATGCCAAAGGGAAATGGAATGCCCGACTCATTTCAAGAATGGCCAGAAACAAACCAAAACCCTCTGCCGAAGCCAACCCTATCATCCTAAGTGAGGATTCTGATTCTGAGGTTGAACGCTTTTTGGCTAGCGAGTACCCCTACTCGCAGGGTTTATGTCCCAAGCCCCCTTATGATTTTGTATCAAACCTTCCCCTCTGCCTGAAGAATGACCCTGACTACCCAGGTATTAAATTTCCTCATGAAACCCTTGGTCATTTGGCCAAACCCTCGCTTGCTCTTTCTAAACCCACACAGTCACCTTGTGACCAATGCAATTCATGGTTAGAACGATATTACATTGATATTCCTATACTCCAATCGAAGATTCAATCACTGGAAGATCAAATTGCAGTCCTAACCAGTCAAAAAGCCAAGCTCCAAGCAACAGATAAAAAGCAAAAGACAATCGGCTGCATCCTTTTCAAAAAAGTGGAATCAGCCACGACCGTTGTAAATTCCAAACTGGCATAATCAATGCAGCCTCATCGCTATACAAGTATGGTTTTGACATCGTTTTTGTTTTGTAAATAATCTAGTTTGATGTAATGATTTGAATTCAGTTTTTAAATAGCTCAGTCACTCATCCAAATGCCTCTGTCATTCGCTGATCATCCTGTACATGGTTTCGTTTTGATAAAAATAGAAGGAATTCCGATTTGGTATATGATTTGCTCATAGATTTTTTTGGATTTGAATGGTTATTCATTTGGATTTCATTTTCTAAGTTTGTCTGAGTGAAGTAATGAAAGTAATGGTGTGTTTTCAATACAATTTGTTTTTATTTAAGCCGCACGACAATTTTTTATGCTCAATTTAGATTACGATTTTTGCTCGGATTCGATCTCGTCATCATTTTTAGGCTGTGATTGGTAAATGTTTTTGGGAGAATACTTGTTACGATATGCTGTGTCATAAGATTTTCCAAAACATGAGTACCACTCTATTTAATTTAATTTGGAAAGAAATACTCTGTTTTATAGAAAATGATCTCATTAAACCTATGTGAATGCGCCCGAATCGTGGGATGTTTTTGATTCGTAATCACTATGTTGAAACCTTTTCTGTTCGATTCACTTCTATTCTGATTGAATTATGAGTTGGCAAGATTTTTTTGTGAATTGGATCCCGATTATGGTTACTGCTCTGTCTGGTTTTAAAATTGTAAAACGAATTGGTCAAACCCAGTTGTGACTCATTCGATTGGAATGATTTCATCAAAGTCGATCAATCCCATTTTCCCAATTTGCAATAACAAATTACGAATTATGTGGCTAATCAATCGATCCTGTTACGATTTTATTTCAATTCATGTTCGCGCTAGTTTGAATCAGTCTATTCGTGGCTATGTCAACACAGTGATAACGATTTGATAAGGATTTCGTTTTCGATTGTATCCCTTACTGATAGGATAGAATATTGATTGTACATGATTTGTTTTGATTGTGTTGATTCCAAATTGATATCAAACGATTTTCACGATGGTTGAATTATGGTTCTGCTCATTCGATTTTGTGGTGATACAAGAAACAGAGTACGACTATCTTTGTGATCATTCATTGATTTGGATCCTATTCAATTTCGAATTGCATAACAAATTCAAATTAAATGGTTCATTTTCAAATTATTATTGGATGTCAATTGAATTGAAATGTTTTAAAAGATTTTCGATTAATTACAATGCTGATTCTATACCTTATTTATACTAGCTACAGAATCAGATGATTCTGTAGCTAATCTATAGAATTAAATTTTCTATCATTTTATTAATAAAAGATCCTTCTAATTTGTTCATTTTTGGTCCTTTGCAGGTGAATTCGAATTGCATGGGATTTGATGTATAGTTTAGAGGATATTTGGATGTTTTACTTTTATTTTAGTTTCCTAGTTTAGTTGAATTTGGGAATATCTTCCCAGATTATGTAAACAGTTTGATAACTTCCACAGGGAGGTTTTACCCTGTGGAAAAACTTATAAATACTTATTATTTTTTTTGTAATAATCATCCTCATTCGTGGGAGAACAAGGATACGGAATTTTAATACAAACTGAGACAGAAGTTGATGTTCTGCTATAGCTTTAGCTTTTCATAATATCAATCTTTTGTTTCATGTTTATGTTATCAGTTTGCATCTGATTAATGATTCTTTTAGCTATCTTAGTCTTTTGCAAATGATATGAATCAATTAATATGATCCATGTTTGATTTCTTCCATTATTTAAAAACATAGCAATTACTTGATTTAGTTTATGAATGATAGATTTTTCTTCTTCATCAATTGGATTATTCTGTATAAGTCTTTGCATAACAGGTTTACCTAATTGTGGAGATTTATAAATTATATAATTGTTATGATTTTTATGTCTTGTTTGTCCTGTAAACCAACTCAACGAGCATTGCAGCGTATCGTTTACGAAAAGCTTCTGGATTATTCGGTGCGGGTTTCCTCCCTCTGATCTACTTGAACAGTCATCATACACAGGACAAATCTGGAGCGTTTCCAGGTCAGTTTGTTGTTTATTCGTTTAGTGTATTTGTTAGTATTTTAGTTAGATATATGTGTAGTTAGTATATTAGATTGTTTAATTTCCGTAAGTTTTATCTCCTGTTCATAAAATCATAAAATCAACAAAAAATATCTTTCTCTATCTTAGGGTAGAATGCAAATGAGTTTTCCAGGTTTTATTTAAATCTTTATTTTGTGAATATTGTACATTTTGTGAATAAGTTATATTTTTGTTAGTAGCTAGATAGTTAATTAGTTAGAGTTAGTATAGTATTAGTTAGTAGATTGTATTTATAGAATAGTTAGATTAGTTTAGTTTGTTTAATAGTTAGTTTTAATTAAATTAGTTAGATTAGTTCGTTTTATTTATTGTTAGTTAGTTTAGTTTGTTTTATTTAGTTTTAGTTAGTTTAGTTTGTTTAGTTTTAATTAGATTAGTTAGTTTAGATTAGTTTTCTCTTTGGTTTTCTTAGGACCTTAGATCGGCTAACGAAGCCACTAAACCCATCAGGGTGGTTCATCCCAAATGGCTTGGGTTATTAGACAACCCCAGATCAGTTCCACTCTGCCAGTTGATGGACGGTCAATTTCGCCCGTCAACACTGGTTTGGCACCCCCTTCTAAAACTTTAACCTTCATCATTTCGAGACTTTGGGACTCCGACTCTTCGGGGTTCGGGAGCTTCTGAGTGAAAAGTATGAACATTTCTCGGATGGCCAAACTCTCAGAGTGACGTGGTGACCTGATGTCATATCGTCAACGTGTCATGAAAAGAGAGGGACATGTGTCACATGGAAATAGTGAGGATGACACAATCAAAGATCCTGAGATGAGAACCACATGTCATGATAGACAAGTGCTAAATTTCTTCAGCACTTCTGCACTCCAGAGCTCTGGAGAACTAGGTTTTCTCTACATCTAAATTTCCCAGAGTGCTAATCTCGCGAAGTCACTAATATGTGATTATATTAGACCGATTAACCTGAGATTAATACTTTAATCATTAATAGATTTCAGGAGTTTGAAAATTTGGGAGACCTATAGTGCTGCATTTGAAAACCTCCCGGAGTAGTACGGGCCCAGAGTGACATGGCAGTGAGGGCCCACTCCATCACTTCAGGGCTCCAGAACTTCAAAGATCCATGCTTGTCGTTAAACCTCATGAAATGTTGAAAACCATGAATGCATGAAAACCATCGATCTGAGTGGCATGTTGGATCTCCATCATTGTAGTTTTAACCTGTCTGTTCCCACCATCTGAGCCTGAAATTGACTTCTTTTGAATGTTGTGTTTTTTTCTCATGTTTGTTCCCTATGCATACAACATACTTGATCAACCTGTTGTAATATCAATTAATGGTAAACAAGATGACAAGTAATTCGAACCAAATCACAATATGTTTTTATCCTTCAAGAAAAATAGAAAAACTTTTCGCAAAGAATCAATTAAGCAAGGTAAAAAGGAAAACCAAGTCATTGAACAAATGGGAAACTAACTTGACCAACCTTAAGAGGAGAAATTTCTAGGAAGGTATGAAAAAGAGAGAGAGAGAGGGGCAGGGGTGAAAACTTAGGTATTAACATTGGATCATACTGAGGATAGCACTTCCCTATGAGGTGCTAAGAACAGTAGATTAGGTGCCTTAGAATTAAATAAATACTCATACCTCTCTTCTCTTACCTCTGATTTCGCCTGTAAGTAGTGTATCTCTTCCATTGCCTCTCGACCAATCCATCTTATTGAATCCAAAATTGTAGCTACACCCCAGTGCCTTTGTTGGGATATGGAGTCTTTATTCACACACAACTAACTAATCAAATGCATAAAATAAAAGGAAAACATCTATGGTACAAGAGGGACCTTCCCTCATCCTTAAAAAAATTGTTTTTCATGAAACACCCATTTAATGGGCCTCCAAAGATTTATACATCATCTAGATTATGCAAGCTAAATGTGTTATTGTGTAGAACCTCAACCACCTTAAAATTTCCAAACCAGAGGTTATTGAACTTACCGTGCTTGAACTTGTCATCCTTTCATGCATCCCACCTCAAGACCAGGTCACCTTCTTGAAATATATCTTTCTTCATTTTCTTGTCAAAGTATGATTGGATCTTTCTCTGGTATGCTTCAGTCTTTTGATCCAGTGCTTCTCTCTTTTGTTGAATTTCTATAATCTGGAAGATTCTCCTTTGGATGTCATTTGGCTCCTCAATCTCTTCTTGTAAGAATTTTATGACTGGTATACCAAGATCGGTGGGAAAGACAACGTCTACACCATATACAAGATGAAATGGCGAGGTTCCAAAAGACTTCTTGGTGTTGATTATGTTGGCCCACAAAGCATATTTGAGTTTAGAGTCCGAGGATTTCTTGTTTTTGGTCAACAACTTCTTGATAATCCCAATGAGAGTTTTGTTTGATGACTTTTCCAGACCATTCCCCTGAGGGAAATAGTGTGTGGAATGTGTCAAGGAAATTTTATGACTGCCACAGATGTAAATCATGGCTTTGGAATTGAATGCTTGGGCATTGTCTGTTATAAGCTTGTTGTGGCAACCAAATCTGGCGAAAATATTGGTTTCTAGGAAATTCATGATTACCTTGTCAGTGGCATTCCTGGTGGGCACAACCTATATCCACTTGGTGAAATAATCAGTGGAAGTGAGAATCCACTTGTTCTTCCCACCAGAGGGTGGATTTATCTCACCTATGAATTCTAGCCCCCAATGCTGAAATGGACCACTGACAGTGATAGGTTTTAGGGGTAGCGATAGTAACTTATGTTTTCCTACAAATTTTTGACATTCATTGTAGGCCCTAACAATAGTAAATACATCAGAGAAAAGGGTGGGCCAATAGTACCATACCCTTAGTATCTTGAGAGTTGTGGCCTTCCAGTGATGGTGTCCTCCACATAATCCTCTATGTATTTCTATCGTGACTTGTTTGGCTTCATTTTCATCAAGGCATTTTAACAGGATGCGAATAGGATCCCTCCAATATAAGTTCTGGTTTGAAATGTAGAAGTTGATTGCCTTCAATTTGAAATACCTGGCCTTTTTATTCTTCACATGTGGTGGACATTCAATATGATGTAGGAAATAAATGATGTTTCTATACCAAGGTGAAGAGGAGTAATTTTCAAATACCTGCATGTTGTCTTGTTCAGGCCATATGATGGGTGCATCTGATTGGGTGAATATTTGATGCAATTATAGTACCTTACAGTTTGATTCAGATAACAACTTGTCAAGTCCTTGTCCCTTGAGCAACTTGGTGGGTTTTATGTGCAGGTCATACTCCAATAGTTTGATAATCCACTTCCCTCTTTTCCCCTCACTGTCTAGCTGGACCAGAATCTCTTTCACACTGCTGCTAGGAACAAAGGTTGTTATGCTAGACTCTAACACATATACCCTGAAGGCATTAAGTTCTTTGACCAATGCATAAGCCTACTTTTCTAATGTATCATACTTCATCTCAGCATCTCGGAGAGTTTTTCTAATAATTTCTATGATTTGTTCATACCCTTCTCCATTTTTCTACAGTATTGCATCAACAATGGTCTCCTCGAAAGCAAAAGAGAATATGAAGAAATATTTCGCATAGTCAAGGTTGGATAATACATGGGATTCAACTAAAGCCTATTTGATCCTTTGGAATTCTTATTTTTCCTCTAGTGACCATTTTATCACAACATATTTCTTCAACATGTTAGTGATAGGCTTCAGGATTTCAATGAAATTTGGAACAAAGCACCTTAAGAATTTTATCTTGCCAATGAAAGACTGGATAGCCTTTTTATTTTGGGGGATTTCGATCTCGTGAATGGCACAAATTCACTTCAAATCAATTTTTATACCTCCTTTTGATATGATGTGGCCCAGGAGATTCCCTTCTGGCATGGAAAAGTGGGACTTCCTAGGATTCATAGATATTTTGTATCTCCTGCATTTCTGGAAAACCTGCTCCAGATGCTGCAAATGTTCATCATCAGACTTGGATAAAATTGTGATGTCATCCAAATCTATAACCATAAATTTTTATTTCCCCCCCATGAAATCTATGTCGATGTCCCTCTGAAAGGTGGCCCCTACGTTCATCATCCCAAAAGGCATCTTGTCATACATGAATGTTCCCCATGGGGTGGTGAATGTTTTTTTTTATTTGTACTCTTCACACACGACTATCTAGTTATAACTAGAGTATCCATATAATAAGGAAATCCTTTGGGAACCTAACACCCTCTATAAAATATGATCCATCTTGGGGAGGGGGTAATTTTATTTTAGAGAACACTTGTTGAGATTTCGGAAATCAACACACAAGCGTATCTCCCCATTTTTATTTCTCACCACTACAAAGTTGTCCACCCAATTTGAGTGCCTCAATGGTACAATAATCCTTGCATCCATATTCGTTTCAGCTTTTTCTCTATTACGGACATCAACGTGGGATTAACTTTCCAAATCTTCTATATAAATGGCTTGGAGACATCCTTTAGAGGGATCTTGTGTTGGATGATGTCAGTGTCAAATGTCTTTAAATCCTCATATGATCTTGCAAAAGTATCAAAAAAACTTTTGATGAGACTGACATACCGATCCTTTTGTTCCAAAGATAATGCTTTGGACAACTTGATGATCTTGGCATTCTCAGTGGTCCCAATATTGCAATTTGTTATCTCTTGTTCTTGATTCTTCATGGAAGCTCCTCTGGAAACATCATTATTATCAAAAAACCCTTCAAGTGGCACTAGTCCTCTTGGAATTTGATTGGTTTTTAGCTCCACAATATTGTGGCCAACTATTGTCTTTAGCATATGAGATGTTTGTTGATTTTCTAATTCATTATTTTCACCTTCTTGGCTTTCTTGGTTGATTGAGATATTGTAGAATTCATCAATGGTGTGTAGAAATCTTTCCAGCTCTAGATCATCACTAAAGACTTTTTAGTGCTTTATATTGTCTGGTATGGATGTTCCATGTTTGATTTACACATGATATTTAATATTTGGACCAATGGGAGATCTAAAAGTGTTGACAGCTAAGGCCAAAGAATCTTCCTTCTTATTATCCTCTATGGGAATGCAAGATATGTTAAATGCTAGAAAGGAATTGTCTATAAGGTCCCATACCTCATTTATGTATTCCTTGATCCTCTGTTGTCTAGATTTATAGATTTTCTTGACTTGATTGATGATTAACTCGGAATCACCAAAAACTGCTAAACAGTCAATGGCCATGCCTTGGCCAACCCTCAATCCAAGCACCAGAGCTTCATATTCATCTATATTATGAGTAGTTTCAAAGTCTAGCGTATAAGAGAGTGTTATTACCTCTTGTGAAGGGGATATGAGGAGTATACCTACTCTGAATCCTTCCTTTTATGAAGAGCCATCAAAATACATCTTCCATACCTTTTTTTGTTGATCTGTTAGTGGCTGATCTTTGCATTGGCTGATTCATATTTTGTGTTCATCATCATTTAAATGAAAAACATATGAGTCGATCTCACCCTCAACAACATAAATTGGGTGATTTCTTGGGTTCTTATGGTCACTGACGATATAGGATAATATTACATCTCTGTATATCCTTGTATGTTCCCCTCCAAACATAGGGATGGTGGCGCAAGTGAGGTCTATTTGTAATGATCATCTGACCTTATTAGCCCGAGTTTTGGATAAGAGCATACCAAACTTTGGGGGAATTTCAGCCACAACAATGTCCATCAGTAAAATCTTCATTGGTAATTGTGCCAAAGAAACCACCATATATTTTATCAGTCCCAAACATTTTACTTTCTTAGAATAAAAGGAGTACAAGTCTTGGTATGGTTTGGTGATCTCCAGACCTAGTTCTTCCATAACAAACTTGGGCATAACGTTGTGTGAGGATCCCGATTCCATAATAAAATTATACAGGATATTATCATGGACATTTAAAGATATATAGAATGGTGGAGAAGCATTAGATCCATCCTCAATGTGTGGACCCACAGTAATGGATGGGTTCTCATACTGTAGACTAATTACATCATAAGATATAATAGAAGTAGTTGGTTACATAAATTTCATGATGGATTTTTTTAAAGGTTCATTCTTCATCAATTCTCTTAAAGGCACAAGGATCTTTATATTGCGGCTGAAAGAGGCTTGTGGACTATCAACTTGCTTTATTTCAAATATTGCAAGTTTAGATAGGGGAAGTTGTTGAGATTTA
>JASDQU011508299.1:0-14124 GCA_032191745.1 Picea mariana
TTATATATACATTTTATATTATTGATAAAATAGCCCTCAATTTTTCCTATGTATCATGGGGATTCGCCCATTTATTATACATATAAATTTAGGGGGGGTTCTTAAAATCACCCCTGGGTCTAAGGCTACTCGTACTCCAATGGTCTATATCCCCTCTCATGGATCGGGACTTTATGTTTCATGATTTCAGAGAGAAGCACCCTTCTTATTTCTTACTTTCGACTTCCCCACTTCCACTCGCCCTAGATCAACGATCCATGTTCTCCATGATCTGATGGTTCTGATTCTTGATATTATGGTAGCTGTGGGAGGTATTTACCTCCACGTGTAAACTTGACGAGAATATAATACTCCGGAAAGCAATAAGAAACCCTAATGAGTTGTCTAATAACCCTAGAAGACATGTCGGCTCAAGAGGATAATTTATATTAGGTTATTAGCCTCCAAGAGAAGAAGACGGCTAGAAGAATTAATATATACTGAACAAACAGATACCCAGAATGAGAAGTCGGCCTAGGAAGTTATCCAGAATTAGTATAAATACTTGAGGCTAGTTCTCATTCTGGTAGGGAGTCTCAGAATTGCAGAGAAACAACTTGTGTGCACTGCAGTGCCCAGTCTTGTGCGCAGGTTTGAGGATAGCTGCCATTGCAGATGTTGCATCTAGTAGATCACGTTTAGCTTGGACTATCTCTTGGTTAGGGTTTGGACTATCTGATCAGCTCTTGTTGATGCACTATCCTTGGGGAAAGGTGCGCTACCCTTTATTTGGCTATCTAGCCTAGGGTTTTCTTCCAGAATGATTCTCTGTCAAGGTTAAGGTGCTCGGAGGGTGGCTTCAGCCTATGGTTGGGTGACAATAGTATTGTCAATGGTAAAACAAGCACATTCTTTCATATTCTAGCACTGATCCCTTCTTTGCAAGTCATGAGTTCATGTTTCACAATTTTGGGAGAACAGTTTCCTTTGTGCTCCCAACTCTCGATTTATTACTCTATGCTCTCCTCCAATCGACAGTCTAGATCCTTCACCGTTCTCAATCCAACAGTCACTTTCACTCCTCCTCTTGAGTTTATGAATTCTTTCAACTTAGAAGATTTTGAGGTTTTCAAAGGCTTCAACCCTTTGTTCCTCCCACGAGTCTGTTCCTTAGACCTCGTCTGCACTTCTGGAAGGAGTTATCCCTTATGAACTTTCTCGCCTTCTACTTATTTGACTCTTACGGAGTCCCTCCGATGCTTACCCGACTTCCGGATATGTGCACTCCTTGTAGTAGATTCTTATGCAAGATTTGGTTCTTGTGGGTGATTGTGCATGCCTTGCAATAGTCGCTTTGCACTCCTTGCAAAGGGAAAGTTTTGTGCAATCTCTCAGAATCAAAACAGATTCCATCAACACACTCCTTGCGTTCGGTGTTCACACCTTGCACTAGCTCAACAAAAGAGAAACAATTGAAACTTATACTAACATTCACAGTTTCATCCATTCATAACGAAATTCATTCATTTATGAAAACACGATAACAAAGAATTGCAAACAATAATAATATTATGCATTTGGATCAATTTTCCTCTGTCATATTCATTCAAAAGTAAATGGATGCATCTAATATCAAATCAGTAACTTAAAAACTCATAACATTCCTACTAACTTGCAGCAGCCTCATTTGGGCATACAAAACCTTTATTTATCTCAGATGGTCCTTAGGGTTCCCCCTGACTACTTGTCTACTCGAAAATGAAAAGCTAACTGCTACCTAAGTTCAGTTACATTCAAGAATCGGAGTGAAACTCCTTGATTTCTCATGATCATTCCACCTGTAATCATTTGAGCTTCTTTTGTTGTTCATCATCTCCCCAAAAGATTCACAGTAACTCCCAACGTTTGGGATTTTGAAATGATTCCTGAGCATTGATATTTCCTGCCACGTGTGCTCGCTGATGATTCTCCTGCATAATATGTAGTGTCCCTACCTCAGTAGGGTCTGCTAACCTTATGGTCTCGGATCTTAAAAAAACTAAGTTGGAATAGCTCTTCGATTCCCTATTAGGATCCTCAAAACAAGTCCACAGGTCCCTTTTCTAAAACTCCGCCTGCACGAACAAGCACCAAGCATAATATTCCTCCACGTGACCACCCACTATAACCTGGGGCCATTCTTCAGAGAACTATGGACTTTGCACTTCACAAAATCACAATGTATTCATCCTCCCTTCTTCCAAAGTCCGAACTCCCGACTTGGTTCACCTCATATCAATGGTCTGAGGCTCCTCGTACTCCAACGATCCAGATACCCTCTCGCGGATCGAGACTTCACATTTTGCAATTTTGAAGAGCAACACCTTTCTTCCTTTCGACTTTTGATTTCATGACTTCCACTCACCCCAGATCAACGGTCCACACTCTTCATGATCTGATGGTTCTGATCCCTTCTTCGCAAGTCACGAGTTTGCATTTTGCAATTTTGGGAGAACAGTTGCCTCCACACTCCAAACTCTCTATTTCCAACTCTACACTCACTTCCTTCTATGGTCCATATCCTTCACCTTGCTCAATTCTATGGTCACTATCACTCCTCCTCTTGAGTTTTCAAAATCTTCTGACTTAGAAGATTTCAAGGTTTTCAAAGGATTCGACCCTTTGTTCCTCCCATGATTCTATTCCTTAGACCTCATCTGCACTTTTGGAAGGCTTTATCCCTTCTTAGCAAGTCATGAGTTTGCATTTCGCAATTTTGGGAGAACAGTTGCCTCCACGCTCCGAACTCTCTATTTCCAACTCTACACTCACTTCCATTGATGGTCCATATCCTTCACCTTGCTCAATCTGATGGTCACTATCACTCCTCCTCTTGAGTTTTCAAATTCTTCTGACTTAGAAAATTTCAAGTTTTTCAAAGGATTCGACCCTTTGTTCCTCCCATGATTCTATTCCTTAGACCTCATCTGCACTTCTGGAAGGCTTTATCCCTTTTGAACTTTCTCACCTTCTGCTCCTTTGACTCTTACAGAGTCCCTTCGATGCTTAGACAACTTCCTGATATGTGCACTCCTTGCAGCAGATTCGTACACAAGACT
The DNA here is from genome assembly GCA_032191745.1 of Picea mariana. Classification (NCBI taxonomy): domain Eukaryota; kingdom Viridiplantae; phylum Streptophyta; class Pinopsida; order Pinales; family Pinaceae; genus Picea; species Picea mariana. Next base: position 3,078 of record JASDQU011508299.1, read on the forward strand.
TGGTTCTTGCGGGTGACTGTGCATGCCTTGCAGTGGTCGCTTTGCACTCCTTGCAAAGGGAAAGTTTCATGCTATCTCTTCTGAGCTTCATAATCAAAACATATTCCTTCAACGCACTCCTTGCATTCGGTGTGCACACCTTGCACTAGCTCAATAGAAGAGAAACAATTGAAACTTATACTAACATTCACAGTTTCATCCATTCATAAAAAAATTCATTTATTTATGAAAACACAATAATAGAGAATTGCAAACAGTAACAATACTATGCATTTGGATCAATTTTGTTCTGTCATATTCATTCAAAAGTAAATGGATACAACTAATAGCAAATCAATAACTTAAAAACTCAAAACATTCCTACTAACTCACAACAGACTCATTTGGGTGTACAAAACCTCTATTTATCTCAGAGCGTCCTTAGAGTCCCCCCCGACTACTCATCTACATGAAAACGAAAACCTAACTTCTACCTAAGTTCAGTTACATTCAAGACTCGAAGTGAAACTCCCTGATCTCTCATGATCATTCCACCTCCAAGCGTTTGATCTTTTTCTATTCTTCAATATATCAACAAAATATTCGTAGTAACTCCCAACGTTTGATATTCCAAAATTATTCCTGAGCGTTGAGCTGTCCTTCCACGTGTGCTTGCTGATGATGCTCTTGTATCATACTCCCCCTAGACAAAAATTCATGGACTCTTGTCCATGAGATCCTACACCGAATTTCCATGCTTCTAGATATTTGCTTCATTTTCCCAACTAGCATCTTCTATTGGGTGTCCCTTCCACTTGACCATATATTCAAAATGGGTCTTCCTCCTGGTCTTCTTGCTAATCCTCTGATCAACGATATTCTCCATCTGTGGTTTTTCTGCTATAGGATTTTTTTTCTCCCACTGGACCTTCTCTTGATCTTTTGATCCCTCTGTGGCATCTCGCTTATAAGGATACAGATCTGAAACATTGAATATGGGTGATATTCCCACATCATCTCGCAGCTCAATCTCATAGGCATTTTCATCAAACTTCCTTAATATCTTACATGGTCCTATTTTCTTCACCTTTAACTTGTTATATGTTCCCCTATGGAACCTTTCTTTCCTAAGATGTGCCAGAACCTGGTCTCCTACTTCAAATTGAAGTTCTCTGTGATGTTGATCAACTCTGTGCTTCTACTCTTGGCTAGAGTTCTGGAATTGTCCTCTGATCTGGCTATGGAGCTTCTGTATTTCTGCAGCAAAATATTTTTCCCCGGTGCTTCTGATATCACTTTGTCCATAGTCTCTCAACTTAGATACCCCCCTGGGTTTCATTCCATACAATATTTGGAATGGGCTCATTCCAGTGCTCCTTTTTGGTGAGTCTTTGTATGCAAAATTTGTTTGTGGTAGAATCTGATCCCACTGATTATGATGCTAGTGATCAGAATCCTCAACAAGTTTCCCAAAATTTTTCTTACCACCTCACTTTGCCCATATTTCTGAGGGTGATAAGCTGAGTTGAAGGACAAATCTATCTCCAAATTCTTCCACAGTGTTCTCCAAAAATGATCAACAAATTTTGTGTCTCTTTTCAAGACAATGTTTCTGGGTAGGCCGTGAAGTCTCAGACCTTCCTTGAAAAAAATATTTGCAACATGTGTTTCATCACTGGTCTTATGGCATGGGATAAAGTGTGCCATATTTGAAAATCTATCCACCACCACAAATATGGAATCAAACCCTCTTTGTGTTCTTGGCAGTCCCAACACAAAATCCATGCTTATTGCATCCCAAGGCCATTTTGGCAATGGCTGATACAATCCAGTGTTCTGTCTTTTTCCTTTTTCATGTTGGTAGATTTTGCATCTATTCACAAACTTTATCACTTCTTTTTTCATATCTAGCCAATAGTATGAATTTCTCAACTATGCAAATGTCTTATCATGGCCAAAATGTCTAGCCAAATTTACACTATGCTTTTCCTTCAAAAGGTTATCCCTTATTGAGCATTTTGGCATGCACAAATGATTTCCCTTGAACAACAATCCCTCTTGAATCATGTACTCTATCCACTGGCTCTTGTCTCTCAGCACGGGATTCACACATGCTTCGTATTCTTCCTTGAAGTCTAGATCATCACGATAAAAATCCTTAAGGTGTTCAAACCCCAACATCTTCACCTGAAACTCCTACAGAATCAAACATCTCCTGCTCAATGCATCAACAACTTTGTTAGCATTCCCAACAATATGTTTTATGACAAAATTAAAATTCTGCATAAAATCAATCCACTTTGCATGCTTAAGATTCAATTGTTCCTATCTAGTTATGAATTCTAAGGCTTGGTTATCGTTGTACAATACAAATTCACATGGGACAAGGTAATGCCTCCATTTCTTCAAGGCTTGAATTATGGCATAAAACTCCTTATCATATGTGGAATATTTCCTCTTAGTCTCATTTATCTTCTCACTGAGATAGGCAATCGGTCTATTATCCTATCTCAAAACTACTCCAATTGCAACTCCACTTGCATCACATCTCACCTAAAATGTATTTCCAAAATTAGGTAAGACCATAATTGGTCATTCTGTTATTTCCTTCTTCAGTATATTGAAGCTCCTCTTAGCCTCCTCTGTCCATTTAAATATTTGTGCCTCTTCTTCACTGTATCCATCATTGGTGCACAATTTCCACTGAAATCTCTGATGAAGTTACTATAGAAACTTTCTAATCCATGGAATCTTCTTACCTCAAAAATACTCTTGGTGATGGCCATTCTTTGATTGCTTTCACCTTCTTTGGATCCATCTTCAGTTCATTTGAAGAGATCAAAAAACCCAAGTAAATGAGTTATGACTTCATAAAAGAGGACTTATTCAGATTTATAGGTAGCTTCTCCTACTGTAGTCTCCTCATTACTAGTGTCAGGTGCCTTAAATGATCCTCTTTAGTCTTGCTAAAGATCAATATATCATCCAGATATACAACCACAAACTTGCCAATGAAATCTTTCAGTATTTCATTCATCAACTTGATAAAAGTACTCGGGGCATTTGTTAATCCAAATGGAATAACAATCCACTCATACAAACCTTCATTTATCTTAAAGGTTATATTCCACTCATCACCTTCTCTCATTCTTATCTGGTGACATCCACTTTTCAAATCTATCTTAGAAAATAAATTTTCTCCACTTAAACAATCCATTAAATCATCCATTCTTGGCAAAGGAAATATATACCTGATGGTGATATTGTTAATGGCTCTTGATTCTGTAGACATTCTCCATTCTCTATCCTTCTTTGGACAGAACACAGTTGGTACTGCACATGGACTCAAACTTTATCTGACCAAACCCTTCTCTAACAATTCTTGTACTTGGTTCTTTACCTCCTCATTCTCTTGAGGTGTCAATATGTATGTTGCTTTGTTTGGCAGACTTGCTCCTGGTATCAAATCAATATCATGGTTAATACTTCTGATAGGTGGCAATGAGTTAGGCAGCTCATCCACTACTATCTCAGCAAAATTATCGAACAATTCCTAAACTTCTTCAGGAAAATAATCCATTGTAGTACTTATAAAGACAACTCTAGGTTTCCTCACCACAACAAATTGCAGCTCCTATTCTTTCTTGACTCCTCTCAGGAGTTCCTTCCCACTCATGAGGAGTATTCTTGTGTTGGCTTCCTCTTTCACTTTCTTCTCCTCTATTGGTAGAAACATGTGTTTCCTACCATTATTTTCCAAGGTGTATGTATTCTTCCTCCCATCATGAATGGAATTCCTATCCAACTACCAAGGTCTCTCCAACAAAATATGACATACATGCATGAGACTGACATCACATAAAATTTCATCTCTATATCCTCCTATCTTAAATTCAACCAAGAATTGTTTAGTAACCATTACCTGATGTCCTTTCTAAAGCCATGAGACTTTGTATGGTTTCGGGTGTGCAGTCATCTACGGCTCCAACTTCTCCCCCATCTCTGTGGATACTAAGTTGTCAGTGCTCCCACTCTCAATTATCACCTTGCATAATCTGTCCTTAGTCTTGCAAGTTGTCATGAATAGGTTGTTTCTCTGCACAGTCTTCTCGACTTCTGCCTCTGGTTTTAAGAGAAATATTCTCAAAATCATGGATGTTCCATCCTCTGATCCTTCTTCTTCAACATTCATTCTCTGTGCTTTAGAAACATGAGTTTCACCTCCTCCTTATTTCTTTCTCTCGATACATTCCTGAGACTTATGTCCTACCTTTCCACAGGTGTAACATCTTACTTCTCCTTCTCTACCTCTTCCTCTTCCTCTGGAAGAACTTCTTCCACCACCCTTTCTTCCTTGGGAACTTCCTCCTCTTTTCGAGTGATTGTGTGGGTTCTCAGTCTCGTCTTTGGATTTATGTGTCTTGTCATGAGAAACTCCCTTGCCTTTGTTTCGGACTGGGCTTCTACCTCTGCCTCCCTGATTTTGTTTTCTGACTAACTTCTCCACCACCTTCAGTGAAAACTGATAAGCATCCTCCACTTTCCTCACTGACATCATGATGATCTCATCCTGGATTTCATACTTGATGCCATTTATACACCTGACAAATTTTTCTTCATCTTTATCTCTTTGTCCAGTTCTGATGTTTAGCTTGTAGAACTCCTTTGTGTACTCTTTAACTATCATACCCTTCTGTCTTAGGTTTTGTAGTTTCCTAAACAGATTGATCTAATAATATTTGGGCATGAATTTAGCCTTCATCTTGGCTACCATTTTGTCCCAACTCTTTCTCTTTTGTTTTCCTTTGCTTCTCCTCTCAGCCTATAGTTCATCCCACCACAGTGTTTCATGTCCTTTGAGTCTGGTGACAACATGTCTCACCCTATTCTCCTCATTGACATCTTCATATTCGAAATATTTTTCAATGGATCGTATCCAATCCAACAATTCTTCAACATCCAAATTTCCTTCATACATTGGGACCTCTATCTTGGCTCTAGCTCCTAATCTGAAAAATTCTCTCAAGAATCGTTCTTTGAAAACATTTTCTCTTACAACATCTTCAACTTGTACTTATTCACTCTCCACATCGTTGATGTCTCCAGCATCCGATGCCCTTCTTTGTGCTACCTCCATCGCCTGCATTCTTGCATGAAGTTCTCGCATCTCCCTTTCTACAGCCCGATTGACTAAAGGTGGCTCCCCTCATCTCCTTGGTTGCATTGTGTTGACTATCTCTCACACATAGAGTACAAATTTGAGTTCGTTTGTATCCTCTCCTTTGCCTGTTTTATGCAAGCAAAACTTCATCTTTGATACCACTTGATGCAGTGTCCCTACGTCAGCAGGGTCTGCTGACCTCTCGGTCTTGGATATTCACAAAATAGAGCTGGAATAACTCTTCAATTCCTTGTTGGGATCCTCAAAACAAATAAATAGGTCCCTTTTCAGAAACTCCTCCCGCGCAAACAAGAACCAGGCATAAGCTTCCTCTACATGACCACCCACAATAACATGGGGCCAGTCTTCTGAGTGCTATGGACTTCAAAAAATCACGGTGTATTCCTCCTCCCTTCTCTCGAAGTCCCAACTCTCGACTTTGTTCACCTTAGAGGGTGACTCTAGGGTGGACTCACCTAATATATTGTGTGAAATGATTGATGAAACATCTGTCCAATCCATCAACGTGGGAGAGCCTATTTGCATGTGCATTCCAATGAATGATGCCAGCGATGATAAGTGGACAAATTTATTGATATGTTCTTTCATATCTAAAGATGTCGAAGATAGGGGAGTCAGAGTCATGGATTCAGAAGCTTTGCAATATTATTTGGATAAAGAAAGAGGCAGAGAAAACAGATGGCAAGAAGTAGAATACAACATTGGGTCTTTCATAGGGCCAAGATTCTCAGAAATATTAATCAACTTTGCACTAACGTTTTGGTTTAAAGTGGATGGTTTCTCCAGCTCTTAAGGTATCCAGAAGGGTAGTAAGATATCATCTTGTAGATAGAAAGGGAAGTGGGTTGGATGCAAATGCATTTCTAACCAAAGCTATTTTCCATTTTAATATGCCAATAACACTCATGTTTTCCAAGTGCTCACTTCTAGAGGTAATTGTCTCAGCTCCAAAACCTTATCATTTATAGTAGGTGGTGCCAGTTTGATATGTTTTATTGGTTGGGCCGTGATTATTGTGTTTGACTATGGCAACAGTGCCCCGCCACTCTATAAAGATAGAGTTGTAGTCATAGTAGTAGCCATTGGTATCGCTTGTTTCACAGATTGTTTGTATATGTATTCGAACAACTTGTTTTTCAGTAAGAGGGAAGATTATAAGGTTTCGTCGGTAATAATATCAGAGATAGTATGCATGGTAGCCGTCATAGTAGTAACAACTGTGGCTAAAATGGTTTGTGGGAATAGTGAATTTGAGGATCGTGATGTGCAACTGATCTAGGTATATAGTGCTTTGCAACTGCTTTTCTAGGTAAAGTGGGTAATTGGAAGTGATATTCTTGATCAATACTCGCGAGAATCATTTGGATATCGATACAAACATGACGATTGTAAAGTTTTGGTTTTCTCTTTTGCGTTCTTGCTGAATGTTCCCTTGGTTGGAGTTAGGATTAAGTCCAGCCCCACTTGGCCATGGAAGAAAAATCATTTATTCACACATTTTTTGCTGAACATGTCACACCATGCTTCTCCTCCATCTCTCCCTCGATGTTAGAGTGGAAATCAATGTAGTTTATGAGAGAAATGGCGCATTCCTTTTCTATATTTGGTCATATTTAATAGAATTCTAGTGAATATCCATTTTATTATTTTTCATCACATGTAATTTATTTTTACTTTTTAACTCTGTAAAATTCCTATGTATAATTTGCATTTTACAATCTTTGCAAATAAATGTTTTTTCTATTTAAATTAAGTTATATTATGAATTAATTCTTTTGAGTAACGATCAAATTGTTGTTTATTCATTTTAAAATTAAAACTATGAGTTATTTGTTTAGAGTAACGATAAAATTGTTGTTTATTCATTACTTATTTGAATAAACAAAAAGTAACTACATTATATATTTTTTATAATTGACTATTTATATATTTGAATATGGTAAAAGTTCATATATATATATATATATCATAATTATATGATATATGAATATGTCACTTTTGTGACATCAAGAAGGTTGAAGATGAAAAACATTTTCTCCTAGAATGCCCTATTGACCTTCCTAACCTTTTAAGTTATCAAAATTTTAGTGATCTTGGAATGCGTCTCTTAATGCCTTTAAAGCATTGAAATAACATTTTAAAAAAATCCAAGTAATATCTTTATTTTCTTAAAGTTAGATAGGCCAATTTTGATCTCAATGGACGTTAACCATCATCATCATCTCTCCGTCACACACACACACACACAAGTTCTTAACATTTGTGTAACAAATCCCTCTAGGTGCAAATGTTTTTTAGAGTTCTGACATTTCCTCAATTTTTTCACTCTAAAAAAGGTTTGCACCTCTAGGGATTTTCATGTATCAAGGTTATTATAAATTTTTTAAGAAATATAATATTGGTTATTGTAAACCATATAATATTGAAAGTAATTAATTTTAAAAAATTGATACGATAGATATTAAAAGAAAACGGTTCATCCTCAACCTCTTTTGTCTCGTAAAATTTACAAATGATCTTATTTCAAGGTACTTTTAGGTTAGTAAAATTATCACTTTCATTGTGGAGGTCATGATTATTTGTCTTGAATTTATCAATTGTCATTTTAATTTTCAAACTCATGTAATATTGGAAAAATAGTTTTAATGAGTAGAATCAAGAAATTAATAAAATGAGTTTTGATGAGTTTGGATTAGGATTAACAAATTATTTGTAATATTGCATCTTCCTCTTATTAATGAGTGTATATATATCTTAATTATGTATCTATCATGGGATGAGAGCAATGTATAAATTTTACGGGCACTCCTACCTGTCAAGTAAAATTTTCATGAAGACAAGAGAAACTTTTGTTGTGAACACAAAGATAACTTGTGCATAACATACAATTATTATGAAATTACATTTGACATAACATCATCAAAATGCGAGGACCGTCAACAAGGAGTGCTCTAAAACACACCAGGGTTAGGGTTTTCACTCAACCCCTAGTGCACTCGACCTCCCTGGAGGAGCAAGCCGTGGTCCCAAGCAAGGGAGGGTCACGAGGTACCTCCCACAATCATGTCGCGGCGCAAGGCAACACAGGTTGTGGTTCTATACGGTCGACCTTTGAACTGCCCCGAGATATGCACTCCCAACTTCTCTTTGAAGGCTCAATCAAAGGCAATAAAATGGAAATTGATTCAAGGACACTTAGATCAGGGCAGTGTGACCCTGGGCACCTGGAAAGTGCATCCCTCAGGTGCCAGTAGCACCAAAATATGTCATCAGTTCACCCAGAATAAAAGAATCAAAACAATACATGCGATATTATGCCTTGGTCGGTAAAATTTTAGGGCTATGGCCCTCAGAACATGAGATGATTAAATGGATACAACAATGGTGGAAACATAAAGGTCAGTATGACCTTCGGTTGGGATCCAAAGGGTTCTTCACCATAATCCTGCACAATCTAGAGGATAGGAAATGAATCTTCGATGGAGGGCCTCATTTATTAAACTCAGTTGGTCTCTTCCTGCACTTTTGGATGGAGACGTTCAACCCAAAAACAAATGATTTTGCACATGCATCAGTCTGGATTCGACTCTACTCCCTGCCAAAGGAGGTTTGGCTTGAAGAAGTACTGATGGGCATTGGAAACACCACTGGGGTATATGTGAAATATTCAAAAGAAACCAATCAAAGAAAGTATACCATGTATGCTCACATTTGTGTCTAACTGAATATCTCTAAGCCCCTACCAGGTTCCATTGCCTTAGAATACCATGATGAGGAATGGTCTCAAACCATTGATTACGAGCACATACCTTTTCCTTGTAGGAAATTCTATGAGAATGGGCATCTCTTCAGAGACTATGCCCTCAATATGGTGAGCAAAGGAGAAAACCCTGAGACAAGAAAAGAAAAGGATGGATTCATACCCGTAGCAGGAAGACGGTGCCAAGGGGCCATGAAAACAACTGCTACTTCCACTAGAGAACTAAACTCCAACAACCCCTTCGATTCCATACACAAAATTCCAGAGAATATGGAGGCTCCACAGATCCCTCCTATAGGTGAGGTTATTCATGGAAACACGAAAAGGAAAATGATGGAAACCCTAGTCATGGAGAGAGCTTCATCCATTCCTTCTTCCAGTGCTAAGGACAACAAACTTTTATATCCTGAAGACATAAATGCAGAAATGGACCTAGACGAGCAAGATCTAGTTGGTATAGATCTGGAGCATCTAGAACAAGTCTATCAACATTAAAAACTATATACCATCCCTCCCAAGCAGTTAGGAAAATTCCACAAAGTCTTCCTCAACTCCTCAGTGGGTTCCGCTGATAGATCTAGATCAGGTTTGGGCATCCAAGGTAATCTACTAAAAGAGAAATGCAAGGCACAGAAAGACGAAAAGAAAAGGGGCAAAAAATTCACCCAGAAGCTGATACATGAGATTGGACACTTCATGGTTAACTCTAGTAAGATACATCTCATTTCTGAAAGATTTTCCCCCTCCCCTCCCCATCCTCATCACGAAGCTCATTTCTTGGAATATCCTGGGACTCAATGGTCATAGTAATAAAAGGATACTACGAGAACGTATTATAGCGGAACAACCTGATATCATGTTTCTCCAAGAAGAAAAATGTGTAATGGAAGAAATGGATCGAGTTATCTCTTGTTGTTGGAAGCAAGGGAAAATGATTTGTACTGATGCAATAGGAACGAACAAAGGTCTGGCCATTCTCTGGAACCCTATCTCTGTGCTCATGGAAAATTTATTCACCACCAGGTGGTCAATCTCGGTGGAATACAGGCTTATTGGGCCCAAAAAACCTGGCTTCCTCACAAATGTGTATGGACCAACTTCTCCAAGGGATAGGACATCCTTCATTCATAATCTGAAAGGGATCTCCACCCTCACTTCTTGTAGTCGATGGATACTGGGAGAAGATTTTAATATGATCTGCAATCTAGATGAGAAAAGAGGAGGAATGGGTAGACTTGAGGTGGACACAGGTCACTTTGAAGCCTTAATTGACAAGTTGGGCCTCATCGAACTGGAAACACAAAATGGAATCTAGACCTATAAAATCAATGATCAAGGTCACAACAGGTGGTGTTCCACCTCGATTGCTTCCTCATCTTAGACTCCCTCTTGATGGATGGAACAACCCTAGAAGCTAGCATCCTCGATGCCCCCAGGTATGATCACTAGCCCATTCAACTTTGGTTAGACATCCCCACTTCTATAGGTTGCAAGCCCTTTAGATTTGAGCAATTTTGGCTCAACCACCCTGTTATCACTGAAATTTCGTCTGCACATGGCGACAAGAACTCCACATCATCTGCACATAGCGACAAGAACTCTACATCATCAAAACAGCAATGAAGTCATTCATGGCACTATTCACAGCATTCCAAAAGGGTCAAATACTATACAAAAATTGAAAGACACTTCACATCATTAAGGTGCGCGCGTATGCGCGGGATAAGAACGTGTTGTGCGCGCTTAAGCGCCCGATGCGCGACTGTCCACATAAAAATCCGTGCATCTGCTAATACGGCACATTAAATGCTTAAGTCGGCCTCCCGACCGCCAATAGACCTTCGCCCGAGATGATTTGACATCCATATCAGGGTTGGTCCTGCAAAAACGATGAATTTATGGCTTAAGCGAACCCTAAACTAGCCTGTGTCTACACCGGGAACTAGTTACATGACCGCCTGGAAATGGATATAAAAAGCAGTGAAGGCTCATTGTTTCAGCAGGGAATTCAGAGTAGAGTTACGCTGCCCAGATGCTTCTAAGCCTAGTCTTGGATCACCAGTTCATCAGCTGTGTAATACCGAGTTCTCTCACCATCCATTTCTGCCCTGTTCATTTTGTAAGGA
>JASDQU011508300.1:0-11620 GCA_032191745.1 Picea mariana
ATGTTCAATATCGGTGAAATTTTGATCCCATTGGGTAATTCAATCTCATATGCATTTGCCCCAAATTTCTTTATGAACTTGCATGGTCCAATCTTATTCATTTTCAGTTTGTTATTTGTCCCCCTTGGGAACCTCTCCTTCCTCAAATGTGCGAGAATCGGATCACAAGCTTCAAATTGAAGTTCTCACCTATGTTTTTCTCCTCTGTGCTTGTAATCTTGACTTGAATTATGCAATCATTCCTTAACTCGGTTGTGAAGCTCCTTCATCACTTCTGCAAAGTCCTCTGCACTAGCACCTCTGAATTTAGTTTGTTCCATATCTTTTAATTCATAAACTCCCCTTGGCTTCATTCCATATACAATTTGGAATGGGCTCTGCCCTATGCTTCTATTGATTGAATCATTATAAGCAAATTCCTCCTGTGGCAGAATGTGATCCCATTGATTGTGGTGTTTAGTCACTAGGCTCCTCAGTAAATCTCCAAATCTTCTGTTTACAACTTCTGTCTTCCCATTCGTCTGAGGATGAAAAGATGATATAAAAGACAAACTTTTCCCCAAATTCTTCCGTAAAGTCCTCCAGAAATGTCCCACGAACATGGTATCGCGATCTGAAATAATACTCCTTGGCAAGTCGTGAAGTCTGATGACTTCTTTGAAAAACAGGTTCGCAATATGAGTTGCGTCACTAGTTTTCTGGCATGGTATGAAATGTGCCATCTTTGAAAATCTGTCTACCACTACAAAGATTGAATCAAATCCTCTTTGTGTCCTTGGCAACCCTAATACAAAATCCATGCTCACTGCATCCCACGACCTCTCAGGTATGGGTAATGGCTGGTATAATCCTGTGTTCTTCCTTTTCCCGTTTGCGTGCTAACAAGTCTGACACTTGTCCACAAATTTCTTAACATTTGTCCTCATCCCTGGACAAAAATATGCACCATTCAATTTTGAGAATGTTTTTTCATGATCAAAATGTTCGATGAATCCTCCACTGTGTTTTTCTTTCAGCAGGTTCTCCCTCATGGAGCATTTTGGAATACATAACTGATTGTCCCTGAATAATAATCTGCCCTAGATCATATATTCGGTCCATTGGCTTCTGTCCCTGAAAATTGGATTCTTAGACACCTCATACACTTCTTTAAAATTTGGGTCATCCCTGTACATTTCTTTGAGGTTATCAAAACCCAAAGTTTTGACTCTAAATTCCAGCATAAGCAAACATTTCCTGCTCAAAGCATCAACAACTTTGTTGTCAGTTCCAGAAATATGTTTAATTACAAAATTAAAATTATGCATGTATTCAACCCATTTAGCATGCTTTTGGTTCAACTTTTCCTGTTGAGTCACGAATTGCAAAGTGTGATTATCGTTGTACAAAACAAACTCCTTAGGAACCAAATAATGTCTCCATTTCTGTAGCGCTTGTATGACAGCATAGAATTCTTTGTCATATGTTGAGTATTTAATATTTGCTTCATTCAATTTCTCACTGAAGTATGTGACCGGCCTGTCATCCTAGCTCAAGACTGCTCCAATTGCAAACCCACTCGCATCACACTTGACCTGGAACGTCTTGTTAAAGTCTAGAAAAATTAAAATCGGTTGCTCAATGATCTTCTTCTTCAACAAATTGAAGCTTTTATCTGCTTCCTCTGTCCAATGAAAAGATTTTTGTCTTTTCTTCACCGTATCCATCATCGGTGTGCTAATCCCACTGAAATTTCGGATGAATTTCTTGTAGAAACTAGCTAAACCATGGAAGCTTCGAACTTCAAACACACTTTTCGGTGATGGCCAATTCTTAATTGCCTCTACCTTATCTGGATCCATTTTCATCTCATTTGTAGAGATAAAAAAACCCAAATAAATGAGTTCTTCCCTCATGAATGTTGATTTCTTCACATTAGTCAACAATTTCTCTTGCTGTAATCTCCTCATTATTGTAGCTAAATCCTTTAAATGCTCTGCTTCTATTTTGCTGAAAATTAATATATCGTCAAGATATATAATGACGAATTTCCTGATGAACTCCTTTAGGACTTCATTCATCAATCTCATGAAAGTACTTGGTGTATTTGTTAATCCAAATGGCATAACAAGCCATTCATACAACCCCTCATTCATCTTGAATGTTGTCTTCCACTCATCACCTTCTCTCATACGAATTTGACGATATCCACTTTTCAAATCAATTTTTGAAAAAAACTTTGCTCCACTCAAACAATCCATCAAATTGTCCATCCTTGGCAATGGAAATCTATATCTGATGGTAATATTATTAATTTCCCTTGAGTCTGTACACATCCTCCAGCCTCCATCTTTCTTTGGTATGAGCACTGTTGGATCAACACATGGACTCAAACTCTCTCTAACCAATCCTTTGTCCATTAAATCCTGGACCTGTCTCTTGACTTCTTCATTCTCCTGTGGCATCAACCTGTATTTGTTTGGTAAACTAGATCCAGGTATAAGATCAATATGATGACTTATACTTTTGATCGGTGGCAACAAACAAGGTAGTTCGTCCACTACTATATCAACAAATTCCTCCAGCAACTTCTGGATTTCCTCTGGTAAATCATCCATCCTTGTATTGATCAAAAACATTCTAGGCTTCCTGACCACAACAAATTGTGTGTCTTCCTTATTTTTAACCTCCTTAAGAAGTTCCCTCCCACTGATGAGAAGTATAGTGTTGCTCACCTCTGGTTTCACTTCTTTATCCTTAATTGGTAGCAACATGTGTGTTCTCCCATTCTTCTCCAAGGTGTATGTGTTCTTTCTCCCATCATGAATCACATTCCTGTCATATTTCCATGGTCTACCCAACAATAGATGACAAACATTCATGGGAATGACATCACATAATATTTCATCCTTATATCCTCCTATTTTAAATTCAACTAAACATTGTTTAGTGACATTTACCTGATGTCCTTTTTGTAGCCATGAAACTTTGTATGGGCTTGGATGTTCAACAGTCTCCAGCTCCATATTTTCTACCATCTTAGTAGATATGAGATTATCTGTGCTACCGATGTCCACTATAATCTTGCATACCCTGTATTTGGTCTTGCAAGCAGTCCGAAACACTCTGTTCCTTTGGGTTGGGTTCTCTACCTCCTTCTCCAACATTAAGAGAACTTTCCTCATTATTAAAGATCTTCCACCCTCAACATCTTCTGCCTCAACATTCCATCCTTGTGCTTCGGTAATGTGAGTTTCACCACCTTCTTTCTTCTTATCTGGACACTCATAAGATTTATGTCCAACTTTTCCATAGGTAAAACATTTCACTTCACCTCCCTGGCCTCTTCCTCTTCCTCTGGTACAAGAAAAAGTATTTATGTCAGCATACTGTCCTCTCTATGAGCTTCCCCCTTTCTTAGTTTGGGTTTGAGGTTTCTTCCCCTCTTCTTTAGATTTCTGAGCTATGTCTTGGGCAATTGTTTTGTCTCTGGATTGACTTCTGGATCAGCCTCTTTGACCTTGCTTTTGGCTCAGCTTTCAGAGCCGTCTGATAAGCATCTTCTACATTCCAAAGTGTCATCATGCTCATCTTGTCTTGAATGTCATATCGCAGACCATTCATGTACCTGGAAACCTTTTCATCATATCTTTCCCAATGACCTGCTCTGATGTTTATCTTGTAGAACTCTTCAATGTATTCTTTCACTGACATCAGCTTCTGTCTCAAATTCTGCATTCTCTGAAACAAAGTAATTTGATAATCCTTGGGTGTGAATTTGGCTTTCATCTTCGCAACCATTCTATCCCAACTCTTGATTTTCTACTTGCCTTTGCAACGTCTGTTAGCCTGTAGTTCATCCCACCATAGTGTTGCATGCCCTTTAAGTCTTTTAATGACATGTTTGACCTTTTTTTCTTCCTCAACATCCTCATAGTCAAAATATTTATCCAGAGCTCTAATCCAGTCTAGAAGCTCTTCAACATCTAGGTTTCCTTCATACATGGGAATCTCCATTTTTGCCCTGGCACCTATCCTTACAACAACCCTGAATAGGCATTCATCTATAACATCTTCGACTGCAATTGCTTCTCCTTCATGTCCATATTCATCTTCACTTTTAGCCTCACTGATATCCCCAACATTAACTGTGTGCCTCTATGTTGTCTCCATGACATCAAGCCTGGCACGTAGTTTGCGCATTTCTCTTTCCACTGTTAGATCAGGCATTGGCCTCTCTCTTCTTCTCGGTGGCATGGATGTAAAATTTCTCTTTTCTCTGCTACAGAAAACAAAGAACTCTTTCTAAGCTCTAATACCAAAATTGACGTAGACACCCTGCCCTCGGGCCGAAATCTGCTCCAGGATATTTCTAAACCTGCCTTGTTGAATCTAATTGACTCCTTGATTTTCCCTTGGGAGTATCTCATACACTCGCGGTGTATCCACAGGTCCTTATGAGTTGAGCCTTCATGAGAAAACACTAGGCATCAACTCTTATATTCTGATCAACAATGAAATTGCATCTTTCGCCAAATTGAAACTTTGGGTTTCATAATTTCATGATCCCTGATGTCAAGATTCTCGACTCTTCCACTAGCCAAAACTCGAAATGTCTAAATGTCGAAATCCTTGTCCATGTATTCCTCTACTCCTATTTCACGTTTCACGACTTCGAGAATTCCAAAACTAGGAACCCTGATCTCTTGTCTTTTAAAGTGTTGAATTGTCGAATCTTGATGAGTTCATCAATTTTTGACCCGTCAACGGTTTTTCACCTTTTTTCAGGGTTTTGGAATTCATGATTTCATGAATCCTGACATGAGGTTTCCTGACTCTCCAACCTTTGAACCCTGAAATAGTCAATGGAGTTTGACTCCGACTATTGATGAAAACTCACCACCTATCCTCTCAAACTGTACTCTGTTTCTGATGCGTACTCTCATCACCCATGACCCAAGCTATCGGCTTTCGGAACTTGAGCTATCCTCCTGTCGTTGTTTCCTCTATCCTTTCGAAGTTTCAAACTATGAAATAGCGGATATATAGAATCAATAGACGACCATCACCCTCTTGATTCGACGAACCACGTGATTTTGAGCTTTTAGGAACTGGGAGTTCGAAACTCTCGATCCCAAAACACTTGTCACCACAAATCCTGAATTCCCAAACCCTGAAACACTGAAATGCCGAAACATGCCTTCACAGATATTTCGTGTTTCACAAATTTAGGATTTCAGACGTGAAGTGTCCTGAATCCTTGTCAACGTGAATGTCGAAACCTCAATCCCTGAAATGCTAAAATGCCACTTTAAGGATTTTCTAGGTTTCACAATTCTGGGTTTTCAATACAAAGGCCCCTGGCTCCTTGTCATCAGGACTTCTGATATTCTGAATCTCGAATTATTGAAATCCCAAAATTCACATCCAATCCTGCCACGACATGCAACTTCAGGTTTTTCTCTCCATTGTGTCCCGATTGCTTGTCCTCAGGACCCCTGAAATGATGAACTCTGAAATTCTGAAACACTGAAAAATTCTGCTCCTCGCATTCACACACGATAATCTGGTTCACGCTTCGGGAGTTCGAGCGACCAAGAGTTTTTTCCAATCTTCGGACTTGGAACTCTCGAAATGATGAAATGATTTTGATATTCCAACAGTCATGATCAACGGTCCATATTGGATCCTACCTCTTGAAGGATGAATTCCTCCAATCGCTTAACTTCCCCACAACTCTCGTGGATCCTACAGTCCTCGCTATTTCGTGAATTCTCCATAAATAATTTCGACCGTTCAATTCTTCCCTCAAGAACCTATGTGAAATGAACTAATGTTCTCTTGCCGTCACCTTCCTTCTTCAAAGCAACTTCACTTCGCCTCCCTTTGAATACTTTAAAGTCAGTACCCCTTCTGAGCTTCTCTGATAAATTCAAGCCTAAAAAAGGGCCTCTGCTCACACTCCTTGCGGCAGACCTACAAATACTTCTAAGTATTTGGCTCTTTGACTCTGCGCACCTTCTGCAACAACACTCCTTTGACTCTTCAACCTTAGTTGATAAGTCCTAGGGTCTCGACCAGCCTACGCACACCTTGCACAGATTTTGTGCTTCACCTGCACTTCTGCTAAAATGGGAACAACAGTATCTCTCCTGAGATTTTAGAGATAAACTCTGAAACTTGTCAATGTACACTTTGCAGACGCTTTCACTGAACTAATTACAGGAACTTCTCTCACTTAAGAAGAGAAAAAATTGAAACTCATTCTCTCTCTCTCTCTCAGAATTCAAACATCCAACTTGAAATCATACATAAAACATAGTATTTCAAGTAAATGCATAACAGAGAGAATAAACAACTATCAGCATACCATTCAACATGTATACATAGAAAACATCATAACACCATGAGTCTGATTCAAAGCTTCATATACTAATTCAAATCTTTTGTACATGGGTTCTTCTCTACAACTTTTTGCTACATCTTTGTTCTTCTTCTACTCTCTGCTAATATTACAATGATCTAATCATCTCATGATACAAAGACGAGGGTGTCTATATCCGTTTTCCCTCCTGCTCCTAAAAATGTCTAACCTATCATTCAAATCTACCTACTTTCATTAACTATGCATAAATGCCTCTACATTCTACAGATGAGAGTGAATCACTCATGATCTGTTTGCAATATGAAAGTATTCTTCCCTTTAACCATTTCATTAATGCTTCAAAAGAACTTCAAAAACTTGCGCTGGTGGTCTTCTAGTTGTCTTTCACTTTCAAGCTTGTTTGGTTGTCGACGATGCTCCTGCATCATATATCACAAGTATGGTACATATAGGGGAGGTTGTGGTGCCATCATCTCATTGATTATTAACCCCGAGGGCCATTTTTCTTACTATTTGATTGCAATCCATCTCATGTGTAAATACACCGAGGAATAATTCAACCTGGATGCCCAATTTGTCACTAAATTATGTGTGCAGGGAACTAAATTGAAATGGTTTAAGTTATTAATAGATGAATTATTTCAAGCATGTGCTAATCCCCACACATAATCCACCTAATTCATCTTTGGTTATCCATTGGTTTCTTTTGGGATGTTGAAATGGAATCCCTTGTAGGGAAGATAACTTCATCCTATGCCCAATCAAGAAATTCTTTCATTGCGATTTGATGCTTGGAAGAGTTGGAAGGACACTAAGAATTTTGCATTCAATGAGACCACTTTCAACAAATGGTATGACTAGATGATTAGAGTTAATAAGCCCATTTTGTGAATCCCATAGGTGCTACAATTGAATAAATTTTGGTTTGGTATGAACATGGACAATACATTTATGCAGCCATGAGGGACTAATGTTGATAAATTCCATGCCATTTCTTTGCCCTATTACTTGATAGAATCGTCTTTTGATAAATTCCATGCCATTTCTTTGCCCCATTTCCAATTGCAACAACCAATCCATCTCTGCCTTTGCTGAATCTTGAGCCAACCGATGATTTTCTCCAGGATCTTGTAGAATTTGGCAACCGGAATGGGCTAGTTAGTGTTGAAGAAACCTTCAGTGCCTTTTATGAACTTGAGAAAAACAATGACTCACCTCTTTTAAAAAAAAATAATTATTTTTAAATATTCAGGTCCATCGGTCTTCCGACTACTACAGGTTAGACTTTCGACGGGAAATGCTCCCAACAAAGTATCAGAACTACAACACGCTCATCAGTTGCATTGGCGGGATAGCATCGGAATATTCGTCGGTAGACTAATGGACGTCATCAATAGTTTTCTGGTTGTCCTTTCAAATTAAATTTTTAAAGGTTGTCGGTCATCAAACGTTAGGGGAGTCGAAATATCGACAATAGTCCAATGTTGGAAAAACCACGGGAGATTTTTCGATGCCTGTTGAGCCCTCATAAGCGATGGTTGAGCGACATCAAACATCGGGGGTACGACAATAGGGCATTGGAAATTTTGTCCATTTATAGTAGTATCAATACATGAGTCAGTGGAGAATTGGGTAGGGTGGCAGACTTGTGAGTAGGCAAGGGTTGCGAGAATGGCAAGCAGGAACCCCCAACGAGATGGATTTTCCAAATATAAACTTCATGCGCCTAGGTTGACACATGTCTTCTTGAAGTTGCATGAGTTCCACTTAGCACTCATTCCCTTTCCCTTGAACTTAGGACAATACTAGTCATGTCCACCTTAGCCTTTAGGAAATAATAATAAAATATTATTCCCTTAGAGATAAGCCCTCTAGCTTAGACCCTAGGCCTAGACACTTAGACTCCTCCCTTACCCTACCTAGTGGAGCTTATTCCCCCATAACTCTTTCTTCGTGGTCGGTCTACCCACAACAATGTAATTTTCTTAATGATATGTTCATTTACATATACAAAAATCAGGCTCGTGGCCTTAAGCATCTAGGCTTTCCAACCTAATAAACATATAAGTCTTCATATTATAAACACTTGGATCAACAACCTATCAACATAATTACAATTTAGTAGGGTCTCAGCCTTGGGCTGTTACATTTTGGCTCTCGTATATTTCATGTAATACAACAAGAACTTTAATTAGGAGAATCTTTTTTGGCCAAGATATTTTCTAGAAAAATTGTATTCTTTTGTTGTACTTGTTGTGGTTCGTTATGTTATGTTTTTCTTAGCACTAGAGTTTTGTAAGAATTTATCTCACATTGTAGACTATTCTTATGTGTGGATGCTCCATTTTAATTTATGTTCTTCAGGAAATATGTGTATAAATATATAAACATAGGATTGTAAATGATTATTTCAATGCTAGAATATTTTGGGTTTGTTCTCATTTACCCATATTCTTGTCTTTGTTCTGTGTGATATATTTCTTAGCTCATTGATAGGAGCATGTGTGGTTCTGTGTTTTATTTTTGGTTACCCTTTTTTTTTCATTTGGCTGCATGCATTTTCATCTTATATTAGTTTCATTCCATTCTTTAGCTTACAAACCATCATAGGTGGACTAGGTTGCAATTGATAAACGTAAAAAAACGTAATGGTTGTTGGACTAGAATCTAGATGGATTCCCTATTCCAAATGTGGTGAGGTCTAATTGGGACTTCTCACTAGGGATAACCCCTGTTATTTATTAATCTCACACAAACATCATTAATAGGTCAAAAGAGTGGATGAGGTTCGGGATAGAGGCTTAATTCACCTAAGGCTTGGGTTTCCCAATCGACAATATCAAGTCCTTGAGAAGCATACTTAATGATAAAAAAAATTATGATGCCACTAACATATTCCTCATACGATAAGGATACCCTCCAGAGGTAATGTGCAATGCTTCTAGAAATTGTTCATGGATATGGATGCCTCAAATATTTCTTTAGTACCTAAGGCAAGAACTTGTCCCATATATTATTTCCAATGCCTTGGGACACATACCTATCTCTCAAAACCACCTAGTGGCATATATATCTAAAATACTAGTTCAATAAATCATACCCTCAAGGAGCCATGTGTGGTTGTTTGAGGAATCCTTTTTTTCCCTATATGTCTAGTTCAGATTCCTTTAGGGCCTCACATTCATGTTTCCTCCCCTAGCCATTTTGAGGGCCCCGATACCCATACTCAGTGCTAAAAAATGTTAGTAATACCTACATACCTATTTAGAGGCAAATGATTCCCTTAATAGGTCATTTGTTGTGGTTTAAAGTGTTGTTTTTTGTCCAAGAAGACTACAAGATTCATTTAGGTACTAACTCTTGGGTTTGTTCCCATGGCCATATTCATCTTATAGATACACATACATAATTTTCAAAAAAGTATAATGTTGACTATCACCATCTAGAGACCAAGGATATCATTGAAACATCCTTTCTTGTGGTTCAACATGTTGTTAATGGTCTTAAATTCCTATAAGATCCCTTTAGCACATTCTTGGTAGATTTACCTTTTGAATTCTTAGTCAAAAAGTGTGTTCATGTTCTAAGAATGTGCATGCACTTTAGAACATGCACGTGTTGTCGAATACGTGTGCATTTTTTTCATTCAACTTTTTTGGGTAGGAATGACAAATTTAACATACATGTTTGTTGATTTCGTTGCCTTAAATTTAGGTTTGTAATGATGAACCTCATGGTTTGGGTTGAAAATACATCAAAACCTCCATTTTTCTAAATGCCTCTCAATATCTCTATTTTTTAGGTTATTTTTGTATAGGAGACACATATATGTCGTCTACAAAACTGCACACATATAGAGTCAACTGTGCAAATTCCAAACACCTGAACTTTTAAGAAAATTAATATTGTTTACTGTTTTTAATATATTTTTTTCTTGGCATATAGTAAATTCTTAAAGTACATACATATTTTATTCCTTCTATAACTTTTTATTGCCTTAACCAATTTTAAAATACATTATAAGCTACACTAGTACATACCAAGATCTACAATATGAAAAAGATATGTGTTTGATTATGTTAAGACACATGTACCTTGGACTAACGCAACGCTTTGTAGTTTGAAGGATATAGGTTACAATGACTTTCATAATTTAAAAAAATTATAAAATGAAAATTATATATTTAGAAAAATATCCCTAGAAAATAACAATGTGTTCTCTACAATTCTACCATTTTTAAAAGGAAATTCCATTAGTTAGGTACTCAACACCTATAATAATGGGAACATATGTATTATATTTTACATCAAAAATAACATACCATTTTTATAAAAAATCAAATTTCACATAGTCATACACAAGTTATATAAATAAATTTTATATGTTTGGAAAGGTAATTTAGTTTCCTACATTTCATCCTATCACACCATATTCAAATTCATTGTGAAAGTACATCAAATCATCCCTTTAAGTTAACATGTTGTTTTTTTCCATGTTTTCATTGTCACTAACACGTCATGCGAAACCATTATTAGATTCCACCCACCTAGTGCTCATATATCCATGGCTATGGTTCGTGAACAAAAACAAAATTACATGAAACTTGTGTAGGTAGCTTCATCAATCACGATGAGAAGATAATTGTTGAAAAGTATGAAAACACCATGAGCAAGATGGGTGCAACTTTATGTTTTGGAATTTTAGATGTAGATGAATAGAATGTCACAATTAAAAAATTATCTAGGACTAAGTTGATTTTCTCAATTTATTATTTAATATCATAGAAATCATTTATAGAATAACTATATTCCCTCCTTGTTCAAATTCAATGAAAATCCAAGTCAAAACTCTATTGAGGATAGGAAAAGTTTTTTGGCCTCTAAAAATATTGTTGACTACTAATGCACCTTCACATTTCAAAAATCGATGATTTGTTTTCAATCCCTTTCCTCATAGCATTTGAGCTGATACCTCATAACATTTGAGCTGGTATTTGTTTTTTATAATATACTAGTTTACAATAAATCTAGGGTAAAGGATGCACAACAATACACAACATGTTGACACAATATTAAATATTACGAGAGAAAAAACTCAATATAAATCCTTTTAGTGTTCCTTTAGGGTTATCAAGTGGAATATTTACATCATGATCAAGATGGATCTTAGCAAAGAAGTTGTTGACCCATTTAACCATAGAATATTATTCACTTGGAATTCAACACACTTACAAAAGCTACAATTTCAACATATAA
>JASDQU011508301.1:0-11957 GCA_032191745.1 Picea mariana
TATACATACATATACATACATATATATATATATATAAGTTTAATTAGATTTATATTAGATTGTTTGATTTCAGTAAATATATTAGATTGTTTAATTTCAGTAATGTTTGTTTCTTCTTCATAAAATATAAAAAATAAAAAAAAGATCCTTGGCTGTCTTAGGGCAGAATATACATGAGTTTTGCAGGTTTTAATCAAATCTGTAGGTTGTTCATAGTGTGCATTTGTGAATAAGAAATATCGTAGCTGATAATTAGATAGTTGATTTGAGTTATTATAAGAGTAATTTGTAGTTTGTAGATAGAATAGTTAGAATAGTCTATATTTAGTATATTAGTTCCTTTTCTTTGCTTTATTAGTTTCTAGTTTCCTTTATTTTAGTTAGTTTCTTTTATTCAGTTATAGTTTAGTTTGTTTTATTTACTTTAGTTAGATTTCTTAGCTCAGATCAATTCTCTCTCTGGTTTTCATAGAAGACCTTAGAGCGGCCAACGGAGCCGTTAAACTCATCAGGGTGGTCCATTCCAAACGGCTTGGGTTATTTAGACAACCCCGGACCGGTTCCACTCTCCCAGTTGACGGACGGTCAGTTTCACCCGTCAACAGGGCGCTATGAAAATTGCACAGTCATTACACAGGAGTAACGCTATGGAAACTACATACCTTTTTTAGGAGTGACGCTACGAAATATGCAGAGCTATTTCAAAGGAAGCGCTACCAAATTTGCAGAGTTGTTTTGCAAAGGGCGCTACAAAATTGGCTACCAAATGCGCTACAGAATGGCACTACTAACTGGCCCTTGCAGTCAAGGTTCGAATTCATGACTCCTTGACTCTTGATGATGTGGAGAAAAAAAAGGATCACAGGTGGCAACTTGGAAGTATCATACGACCATTGGAGGACACTTGGCATTGAAAATGAATGTGTCTAAGCTAGGAGACATGTCATTTAATTCTTGTTGGAGTGGTTTCCAACATGGATCCTAAATCGTATTAGTCTGTTAAGATCTGTTAGCACAGGTGTTAGAATTTAGTTGTTTTAGAGAATCCTAGGATAGGAAGGCCAGCTTGCACCTCTAGTTGTTGTCTTTCCTATTTTGATTATAAATACATCTTATAAATGATTAGAGAGGTTCAAATGGTTGAGAAGGGATACCCAATTGTAATATTTTGATTAAGTAAAACTGTCCTTTGGTTATGTGTTGGCCATGAGACATTTTGATTAATAGAAGTCATTTCCTTTTTATCATCTTGTTGCCTCTTATATTGAAATACTCATAATTATATGACCCATTTAAGATGTTGTGGTTTTATTATGATGAATGTTTGATTATAATAATGCTATGAATGTTTTTTAGTGTTCTTAAACTTTAAGTTTCAAGAAGTTTTTGTGACTGAGTTTTTATTCTTTTGATTGTTTCAAGACCTGATGTTAACAACAGACCTTTCCACTTTCCTCACTAAGGCTTCCTCCTGTTCACTTTTATTCCAAACCACTAACTAAAGTTAATCAAGACCTCATTTTCTTATGCATGCTAGCCCAGATTTCTGAGCTAAAACATCCTTATTCTGAGTTTTGTCCATTTGACCTTTAATCAATCATTTACATTTACAAATATTTCGATGGGTACTGGGCTTATCCTATTGCAATCTGAGGGTGATTCCCAGTGCTAAAATTATTGGTGTCATTGTTGGGAAACGAATTGAAAACATTTCCCTAGGATTGAACGACAAAGAAATATTGATTCTGAAGGTGCATTATAAATCAGTACATTGAAGATTGCATCTTGCACCTGGCGACTCCACTATTTTAGTTGTATCTCCCAAAGGCAGAAACAAGAGGTCTACTCCACATCCACCTCTAGCAACACTTGAAGATGACCCAGAGAAGATTTTCAAAAAGGGAAAGGCTTCTCAAGAAGGTTTTTTAGCTACTATATCGGGTACTTCTGGTCATTTGCATGATTCTCATTTTAAAACTCCAGTAGCCATATCTAACCCTCCTATTTTATCTTCTACTGAAGCTTCTAGAAGTTTAGATTTTGAAAATTTCTCTGATTGTAATATTTTGACTAAGTAAAATTGTTCTTTGGTTATGTGTTGGACATGAGACATTTTGATTAATAGAATTCAGTTCCTTTTTATCATCTTGTTGCATATTATACTGAAATAATCATGATTGGATGATCCATTTGAGATGTTGTGGTTGTATTCTGATGAATATTTGATTATAATACTGCTATGAATGTTTTTCAGTGTTCTTAAACTTTAAGTTTCAAGAAGTTCTTGTGACTGAGTTTTTCTTCTTTTGGTTGTTTGAAGACCTGATGTTAACAACAGACCTTTCCACTTTCCTAACTAAGTCTTCCTCATATTCACTTTTATTCCAAACCACTGACTGAAGTTTATCAAGACCTCATTTTCTCATGCATGCTAGTCCATATTTATGAGTTAAAACATCCTTATTCTTATTTTTGTCCATTTGACCTTTAATCACTCATTTACATTTAGAAATATTTTGATGGGTACTGGGCTTATCCTCTTGCAATCCGAGTGAAATTTTCAGTGCTAACAACACCCATCTACGTAATTGATAAATTATAAATGCATATACAAATTCTATTCAGCAGCAACGATAACAAGTGGGTGACAACCTGTGGATCGAAGAAACCCTCAGAGTAATAACCACATAAAAGGGAGTAGCAAAAACTAAATATTCTTTCATCTTCTTACATCATTGCACGAAGGGTTCTATTATTATCTATCCATCGCTCGAAGTCTTAGAGCATTCGCAAAAGGAATTTCTAGAAAATGTCGAGTTAAGCAGAGTTTCGTTGGGGGGAGATTGCCAAAGAAAATAAGATAATTTTGAGTTCAGAAAATTCTTGCAGCARGKTGTCTTGGACAAATGAGATTGCTCCTTTGCAKATTTCATTCCTTYTAGGACTGTTACACATTTGAATTCATTCTCTGCAAGTCTTGGTTTCCTCTGCAAGAGCATCAATCCATCGCATCCCTTCAGGTAGTTTGTGAATCGATCAGGTACGCAGGTCTCTATCCAGAAATGATAGATCTCCAGGCTCCAATGAAAAGTGAGGATGGTGGTCTCTTCTATGCTCGTCTTCTCCAATGGAGGCCTCTTCTACACTTGTCTTCTCCAATGGTGGCCTCTTCTACACACCAAGACAACAATGTTATATATGTATGCTATTTCATTGCTATTTCACTCACATAAATTATGTACTCTACTCTCCACATGTTCCTGGGCACTCCTATGGTGGATTCACACCTATTCATGAATCTCTAATACCATGATAAAATGGGAGAGTAGAGTATAATACAAAAATATTCAATTACTGTTAAATATCAATACATTGAACTCTATTATATAGAGTGCACAAGTTGTTATCAGTTCTAAATTATTCCAAAGATAAATGGAGAGGTTGAGAGAATGTCTCAACCACAAACCAAACTAGGATCTCACATATCCATCTCTTTAACAACCTTCTAAGAATAGGATCACACAACTCCTGTAGAGATTAGCTCTACTTCTCAATACATTAGAAAGSATATTAGATAAGTAGGAATTATATATTCCAACAATGAGGACTTAATAGATAATTTGGAGCATTTATGTATACATGTTGACACTACTAAAATGACAGGTCAACATGCATCTATGTTCTAATATATCTTCTAAAATCTTTATGTTAATAACATGTATACTTTTCATATACTTTTCTTTCATTGTTGTATACTGCAAAAAAAATCACAAAGGCTATGTTAATTTTTAAAAATAATGTAAACAATCCAAACCCATGCATCCACTTTTCCATTCCCATGTTCAAACAATATGACTCGAATAACCCATAATATTTTTTATTAGTAAGCAAACAGAATGACTATAGGCATATTTATTCTTGCATGTTTGAATCATAGAACCTTCATTCATAATTAACAAGAGATTATGTAGTGTTGTAAACAAACACAATGATTGTATGCATCTTTATTCTTACATGTTTGAATCATGTTTGAAATTCCTCCTCCCCTTCCTCTATCCATGTTTTCCTCACAAGAATCATATTGTGCATTTCCCTGTATCTCCACTCCCTGGCCTGACCATTTTAATTTGCGTGGAAATGTCTTCTTTCCTCTATTTTTTTTTTCTTTCTATTAACTACATATTAAATTCTTTATAACTTGTTGCATTCATGTTATTTGATCCTTGTGTTCTTTCATTCTTTTTAATTAACTATAACTTGATTGTTACATTTTTTGAATTATTTCTAATCCAATCCTTTAATTTKCTAAATTMTTTGTAATTCGGTCATTGCATTCATTGAATAACTCGATCCCTTCAATCACTGAATTCATTGTTATTCAATTKTTACATTCACTATAATTCGATCACTGCATTAGCTCAATAATTCGTTYCCTATGTTGGATGAGTAATATCATCACTRCATTTAATGAATGATCATGCATTTACTAAATAAACCTACATTTCACTAACTATGTAACATCCCACTCTTGCGCACACCTGGTTGGACTTATTCTTTGAGGACACTTGCATGCAAGTGATCTGGTTCATTATACGATTGRTTGTTTTGATTATGATTATGAGATGTTGTGGATCTGATGATGTGTTATTTTGTTATATTTATATCAACATGTGTTGTTGAYTGGTTTTCCTGAGTGTGAAGGACTCTAGACATTTGAGGATGTCTGTAACACCCCTATTTCCCCCAGCTTGTAATTAATCATAAAATAGGATTRCCATGCTAAGGCATGTGGACAATGTAAATGTATTATTGTTTGAGTTKCCAATAACTGACTGTGGGGGTGAAGCCTTGAAATTACTCSCCATGATATCACTAGAGGAAAGAATGTGAAAACTTTAAGAGAGGGTTCGTTATATCAAATAACCCCAAATTTCCATTGATGGGGATAATAAATCTCCTTTGGATCCCAAGGAGAGAAACCAATTAATGAAGAAAGGGCCAGTGGTTGAATTATCAACCACTCCCATGAATGGGAGCATGGTCTAACTACAGAATGTCATCTCGAAGTACCACTGGGTATGAAAGACCAAGTTGACCCAAGTTCCCTTCTGACAGAAGGAACATGATGGGTCGAGAACCATCCTGGGGAAAAGATATGATGAAAATCGGTAAGGAGAATGCACGGAGCTCTCCATCAAATGAGGAAAAGAAGGTCGCAATCTTGAATCCAAGTGAGCAACTGATAAAACTCACCCAGGGCCATAACAGAGAAAGAAATCTCTGAAAGTTTGAAGAGAATAGAACCTGAGCGGAAGCTGAAATAGAGAAAGAATCCTTGAGAACTGCGAGAATTCCCTGGTGATATCATGGTTTGGCACGGGGGTGGCCAAAGTGATAAGAATGAATTCCTTTGATCCTATGGTCAGGTGGAAGGATGAACACCCACAGTCAGTTAGTTGGCTACCACCTGTAATAGATAAGTAATCACATGTCTTGTTTATTTAAGTGGTACTGTGAATTAAAGTTGGATATCCTATGAATGTTGTAGGGATTGATGTGTTTGCTTAATGATTTATATTGTACCCCTTTTTTCCTTCTTCATTGTGTAATTAGGAAAGTAGGAAATTGTGTGAATTGGACATGTTTTTATACTCGCAAATGCTTTCATTCCGTGGTGGCTTAAGGCAAAGACATGAACTGTGAGTTCGTCGACCATGGGCATAGTTTCATGTATGCATGTCAACCCTCCTATTCATTATGAGTCCCTTGGAGGACAGAGTTTGTTAAGCTCAGGAGAGGTAGTGTAGATATGCACAGGCTCTCTGTGAGGCAAGCAGAGACTGAGAACCACTTAAGTTCTAGACTTGGTGAAGGAGCGCAAGAGTTGTGCAGAAGACCCTTATAAGTGTTAAGTTTAGGATAAATATCGCAATTCTCTTAAATCCTTCATAACTGAAAAAGTTCAGGAAGGATAGTGAGATTCAAGTATCTAAAGGGAATATCCTTTCATTTGGAAAACAAACGTATGAGACCTTTCGGGAGGATCCAATGTCTTTCATGACCGCTAGATTGGAAGAAGGAGCGCATGCATTAACGCCTCGACTCCTTCAGTCTTCGCAAGATCGACATATGTTGGTAATCACTTTGAAGGGGATGGATTCTCTGAAAAATGAAGTCGTGATGTGATATAGACCGTAGATCCAAGGATCTATCGGGACCCACCTTGACCATCGGATTTGTGAGTGCGGAGTTCGCATGAAAGGAGAATCGTGTGTTGGTGCGATTAAATTTCTGAAACCCAAAGTTGCGATGTGATATGGACCATTGGATCAAGGAAGGTCATGGACCATTGATCCAATGTGAGCACATTAATGCAAGGAGTACGTGGGAATTCGAAATTCCCTAAGCACCAAGCTCAGAAGAGACTAGCGCTTTCAGAAGCCCAGATGAGGTCCAAGAGGTGAACTTGTTTCAAGTCCGTAAGATCGGGAGGGAAGCGGAAGTTGAGACCCATACATCAGGGCTTGCAGGAAGTAAATCAAAGGTTGAGACATTCAAAACATCTGAAATATTCCAAGTCAGGGAAGAAAGTGAAAGCTTAGGAAGAGGATCAACAGTGACCGTTGGATCGATCATTGGGAAATATCTGGACCGCTGGGATCCACATCCAGACAATTAGAAGAGCACATAGGAGGATATCAGATCTGGGCCATCGGATCTAAGCTCGAGGACCAACAGTAATTGGATCCCAAGGAAAGTGCATGAGGCCTAACCCTTTGAAATTTCACAGGAGAGCGGACTTGCGAAGTCCCAAAGTTCCGAAGTCAATCAGAATAGTCCAACATCAGGGTTGATATATGGCGTAAGATCCACAACTTAGGAGGTTTGTGGACAAGGAGGACGACAGATAGTTGAAGTAAATCCTGGTCGTTGATCGCTAGGGAGATACGTGTCAGGAGATCATGTATTTCAGGTAAAATCACTCTGGAGAAATGGGTGCATAAGATTTTGAAACTCCCGAAGTATCGAAGAGCCGAAGTGCCGAAGAGACGAAGCACTGAAGGGGCGAAGAGTTGAAGAGCCGAAGGTCTCTAGATTGTTAGATCCAGAGTGACACATAATGATACATCGTGAACTCTGGGTGGAAGCACTCTCGAAGAATGCAAAGGAGAAGATTTTGAAATCGCCGAACCCCGAACAATCGAAGTAGCTGGGAACTGTTGATTTGCGAGAGGACACATGTCATCAGATCATGGACTTCGGGTAAAACCATTTCGGGAGAAATAGAAAGTGAGGAAAACTAAGATCTGAGATCTCTGAAGACCAAAATCCCGAAGGAGACAAGGGTTGTTGATTTAGAGAGGACACGCGTTAATAGATCGTGGGCTCCAGGTAAATCTGAAGTAAATCTCAACCATCCGATCATATGAAGTAAATCTTAGTCGTCATATCGTTCGAAGAAAATATCAAGTGTCGGATTGTCCGAGGTGAATCTGGACCGTTTGATCTAGAAGAGACACGATGTAGATCGATGGATTCTGGACTAATTCCCAAAGTAATTCATAGCCATCAGATCAAGAGGACAGGTGGCATAAATTTGTAGATTTCGGGTAAAGACTCGAAGTAAGCCTCAACCGTTTGATTCAAGTGGGCACGTGGCAGGAATCCGCTTACTTTGGAGGGAAGTGAAGTTTGAGATTTGAGATCTTAGTAGTCCAGAGACCTGAAGAAAATATCAACCGTTGATTGAGAAAAGGGTCACAGGACCATTGATCTAGTTGAAAGGTCAAACCCCCAAAGTAGAGGCAGAGCCACTGATTGAGAAGGACAGGTTTCCGCAAATCGTCGACTCCAGAAGATTGATGTACGAAAGAAAGGAAAGTTTGAGACTTGACAATTCTAGAGTCCGGAATTCCGAAATAGATCACAACCCTTGATTTGAAAGAGGTCAGATCTAATCCGCAGCAATGAAAGGGATAAATATGAGCCGTAAGATCAGAGGCACCATCAAGATCGTGAGATCGACGTTCCTGTAGCATTGCGGGGATCGGAGATGCATGAACTTTAAAAATTTGAGGGCAGGTCGAAATCCAAGCCACTGTTTTGAAGAAAGGACACGTGCAGGCTCGAGGAGAATTGCGGTCCGAAAGGTAGTTTGGATTCAAACATCCTTTGGCCGTGCCTGCAATTATGTGTTTGCGTGAGGTTATCGCCCAAGGTCACCTCAAGGATGGGCTTATCAGAAAATGGGCTAGTGCCCAAACTGAGAGATTCCCCAAGCGTGAAGGGAAGGCCGTGGGTACCATTAGACCTGCACTTGGAAGTCAAAAGGGTTTATGTTTAATTACAAAGCGAGACCATCAGGGTCTCAAAGAGTCGTTTGGCTTCCAAATCAAAGATCCTTGACTGGGAGGTCAAACTGGTTCCCCAACTTTCCAAATTAGAAACCATGAATAAAGAATATGTCCTTTAAGAAGAGTGACAATTTGTATGGCCCGTCGTGGGTGTGTTACAATGTCGATGACATTGATGGACTTCCTTGGACTCTGGATCGAGTCAATGAGTGGACTTTTAGGGTTTGCGTG
This sequence comes from Picea mariana, assembly GCA_032191745.1. NCBI lineage: Eukaryota > Viridiplantae > Streptophyta > Pinopsida > Pinales > Pinaceae > Picea > Picea mariana. The sequence goes on from JASDQU011508301.1 coordinate 8,586, forward strand.
ATTTTTTATGGCTTATGTGATAAATGACTAATGGATTATGATGTTTATTTTAATCACTGACATGTTTTCGTTGATGAATGCAGGTTGACGATAGCTTGTCGACCATAATCATATTTGGAGTAAAGGGGTCACGCACGACAACCAGAGACATTGAGGGAGAGGTGTGGTAGCATCCCTACCACAACCTACTAGCACTCCCACCATGGCTCAAACTATAGGTTAACGATTACATAGTCTAAGCGATCCACGAAATCATGAGGGAAGACTGGGATAGTCGCTCACAATGATTCTAAAGGGAGTGCAATAAGGCAAGGTCCTTATTCCATAGATGCCCTTAGTCTCCCACAAGTTCACCTAATGGAGTATTGACTCTAGGGGTTTGACGTCTACCAAATTCAGTTAAGAGGTAAGTGGCACCCTTGAAGCACATAGTGCATCTTGAAGGGCATGTCGAGCAAATAAAACAGGAATGCAAGCGAGTGGCACCCTTGGAGCACGTAGTGCGTCTTGAAGGGCACGTCACGCAAATAAAATAGGAATGCAAGCGAGTGGCACCCCTTGAGCACGTAGTGAATCTTGAAGGGCATGTCAAGATCTTAACTCTGGTAAGTTAATAAACATAGTACCTAGAAAACTATGCCTCCTTAGGACCTGGTCATCCTTAAAATTAATGATGGTATGAGTAAAGTTTAATAACTAATATTTTCCCTCAAAAACTGTTGCCAAGCCTAGTGAATTTAAAATCTAGGTCTAAGTAAAACGTGTGAAAAAAAAACAAACTAAATGGACATGTAACAACAAGGGCGTAAGGAAAATTCAAACATTATTAATTAAAGTAAAATTTTAATGAAGGATTAATTTATTAAAAGGGTAAATTGTTTCTTATGTCTAAACCTGCTAATTATGAACTTAGATAAAAAGGGGAACTTAAAGAAAAGTGGAAACTTAAAGAAAAAGGGGAATTCCTAACATAGTAGGGAATCTAGTCTTTGGAACCTTCTAATTGTGAACTCGACTAGGTTTTAAGAAAGGCGTAAGTCATTTAAGAATTGTAAGGGAATAAAGAAACACTAAGGAGTGTTTTTAGGAATGCTTTTAGGTGCATGAGGGAAATAGGAAAATTTAATTTATAAATTGATTTTCTGATGCAACTAAGGGATCGGATGACATGTGTACGAGGGAGCTTTATCCTAAATTATATTTAATAAAAAGAATCTAAAGAGGGTTTGGGAAACTAATCACTAAGAAAACTCTATAAAAAGGATGACGGAGGACGAGTATGGATCACATCTGGTATGTGTAAGGTTACGCTGCCAGAATTTATCTTGACTGAATTTCTCTTGTGGGAGTTGGGATACCCATCTTGGATAACACATGGTAGCTTGACCTTGCGAGGTGAGCTGGGAGCTAACATTCTCTGGTATTGTGTGCATGTCCCCTTTGCGGCTCGGGGGGCTTAGGGGGAAGACGAGTACCCCTAGCGTTGGCTGGGAGGTACCGGTGAGGTCTCAATGGTTGGAAAGTAGGAGCGGAATGAAGCGCGAGCATGGGATAACAGAAGTGGAACCTTCACCTTTGCTCAAGGTACACACATCTAAATTTCGCAATTCTATTTAGTTGAATGTATGTTGAATTACATCTAGATGGTAATAATTTTGGGTTCCTCGCTCTGTGTTTTGTTGTTATTGTATGGCATTATGATTTTCCCAAGAGAGACTTCATCCATCTGCAGTTTATAGTCTCTATTTCTTAAGGAGTTTCCCTTTTGTTTAAGTTATCTGTAGTTCAAATACGGTAGTGAAGCAACCTTTATCCATTCCAATTTCATCTACATGCTTCCTCTTATTTTTGTAGTGTTGTGATAGTTGCATCTGTTATATTATTTCCTATTATACCTATCTTATGTGGTTTTAAATTGTCTTGTGATCTTATTTACTGTAGCGCGGCCTTTCAATGCCTTTTAGTTATAATTGCATGTAAAAAAATTCTTTTCCTAAAGCTTATTATGTTGTCCACTGCGAGTTTTTTCGCCCATGGATTTTCATTCTTATGGAATCACCTCCCTCCTGGATCTTCTTGCGTACTCGCTTGCTCACTTCCACCTATATTAACCTTTTGTTTTCTGAGCTTTAGAATCTGGAGTGGGAATGAGGACTTATTTTATAGACCGTGTGTCTGTTATCCTTTCTAGATTTTTTTCTTGGGAACTTTTCATGTGATATCGATGAATAACGAATGGTTGCTAATCATGGCTAATCGACTCATAAATCATGGCGTGGAACCAACTGCATCATGATTCATCATGGAATCTCAATTACTCTCTAATGTCATCCACATCTACAAGAGAACCTACTCTTAATATCATAGCAACATTTTTACTCTTCATATCATAGTTTGAATACCAACAACTAACCAACTATTCTTAGTTCCTTGCTTGTCTGTTTGTTGTTGAGTGACAAGTCAAAATAGAAATAAAAGCTCTGGAACTCTCACCAGCTCCAGAGGAAAGTCAAATAAAAACTTATTGGTCTCTCCTACTCGGCTTATGAGGGTACATACAAGGAAAAACTAAAATCCTCAGGCTATTATGTTGTGTTGGGGACTTAACCCATTTTTATCCTAACGCCCTTGTTGTCACCTCATCTTTTGGTCACTTCCTCTCTTCTTTTCCCCACCTGTAATGTGTTGCGATGATTGACCCAACATTCTACCAAATTCTGGCAACAATTTTACTGTGAGTTGTGATTTAAGGCAAAGGCGATTATGGCAGTGTTTCACTTGGTAGCGATCATCTGTAGTGATTTTGTGGCAGTTGTACAGTAGCTACCTATCTCAATAACCGCCACTAATTTTGGGAACCAGTGGAACAGTTGTGTGTGTAAATCGCCTTGGTAGTTGATTCATTTCAAAACCTTGCATTAAATATTTAACCAGAGAATGAAAGCAAGGTTATTTTTACTTGGGTATGGTAGTAGCAATTGATGATAGATGGTGATTGGGTAGTAGTGATATATCTATCGACAGCATTGGTATTTGAACAAATAAACTGTTGCAGCTATTTTATTGGTAGTGATTTACAATTGACAGAAAACATAAAGGAGGTAGTTACCTTGGGCAGTGAATGTTTATGTTAGGTAACTCGTTGCCTTATCCTAGTTTTAAATTTTTTTGGAATGGAGCCTCACGCCAGTGGTCATGTGAATGGAAAGTGGAGGGGTTTTTCTTTTATTTATTTTTTCTCATAACAGTCAAATCCATGTTAATACAGAAATTGTGTTAAAGGAAGTGTGGGTTGCCAAGGGAGTTTAATTTAATTTGATTTTTTTAGCAGTTTCATTTTCATTCAAAACCAAGAATTGCATCTAGGATAGA
>JASDQU011508302.1:0-22670 GCA_032191745.1 Picea mariana
GGCAAACTTTATCTAAAGCCTGTGCACATGCATCACTTTTGGCTCTACCGGTCTTACAACATTTAATACAAATTTAAAATTTTGAAAAATGAGAGGGCTGCACCTCTCTCCTTCCATTGAATGTGTTCTTTGATGTGTTGGATGGATGGCACGTAGTTGGCTTGGAGTGATGGTCCTGCATCATACTCCTCTGTTGTTAGAAATTCATGATCTTCTTCTCATGAGCTTCCCAGCATGGCTATCGAAATCCACCTGGATCCCAAACAGTTCTTTGGAGTTGTTCATCCACTCCATCACTTCCCTGCTATTGTTGCTTTTGATGTCCTACTGCTATAGCAGGTTCTGCTCTTCTTAGCTTCGATTTGCTGACCACTTCTACTGATCTAATCGTCACCTTCCCGATTCCTTCAATTATCTCATCCAATTGATCCAATGGTTGGCTCTTTGTATACATTCTACCTTGCTGCAATTCTTTCTCCTTATCAGTGGGAAGATCTACCTGATCTCCCATGTTGTCTTTATTTACCTTTGTGGCACTGAGTGCCAACTCTATTGTAGACTCCAATTCTGTAGTCTCCTCACTGAATTGTTTCTCAGCTTCCTCCTCTTCCAATAGATTTGCTTCTGCCAGTTGCTCCCGTGTTGCTTCAGTTCCAACTTCTTCCAGCTTCTCCTAGGGATGGTATGCTCCACTACCTTCTTCCAACTTAGCCTGTTGGAAGTGAAAATTCTGCACCATCACCCTTCTCTCCAGGGCTTCCAATTCTTCACACAGACCAACAAAGTCTATGATGTCTTCTTCCTCTTCTTATTTTTCTTCTTCTTATGCAGCTTCCAGTACTGCAGTGATCTGCTTTTCAGCTTCCTGGCCAAAAAATTTGAGCCATTCTGTTGAATGCTCATCTTCTACTCCTTGGGAAAACGTTAGTGTCTACTCCATTTCTTCTTCTATGACAGTTTTTGCTATATGTCCTTCTTCTATTGGTGCATCTATAACACATACTCTGGCCTCAACTGGGTTGCTTGATAGGAACACTTCTATTCCTCCAATGATCAAAATGCTCTTCTGATCCTCCTCTTGGATGGTGCAAGTTGTTAACTTATCATCATATTCATTCACATGGTCTGCAAAACCACATGAATCTTCACCTATCAGCACACCTTGCTGACATGAACTCTCAACAGAGTCCATGAGACTCTCATATAGTCTCATCTCCTTTCCCCTGCACACCTGGCAATATGAATTTTTGTTGTTTTCCTCCTAACAGTCTATGAAATCCTCCAATGATCTCATTCCATTTCCCCCCCGGCAATATGAAAATTCATCTTTGGCCTCCTGGCAGTTTATGAGATCTGAAACTGATCCCTCTTCCTCATCACTGAGGGTTCCTCCAACTTTTGGCTCAGAGACACAAACTAGTTCTATGTCACTAAGGATTTCAGCATACCTCAGGCACTTCCTCAACTCTTGTTATTGTATCCTGGCCAACAAATTTTGAACAAGAAATTTGGCTTTCTTGTTCAAAGTCCATTCGTACCTCCAATGTACTTTCACCTCCTATTGCATCTTCAGTATCAGCTTCTCCATTCTCTCTCTTATCTCAGTGAGCTCTTTGTCAATCGCTGCTTTACTCATCTGCTGGTGGTCTCCTCTTCCACCACGCTCATGGCCTTTAGTACAAATTTCCATGTTTCACCTGCCCTCTTGGGAAGCATATGGATCACTCTACATATGAGAGCATCTCCATGTCCTCCTACAACTCACCGTGTTGTTTATTGACTCTTGTGCACCACCTTGGAACAATCATGACAGAGATTTAACACCCTGCTTGTTTCACCTATTGTATATAGATGAATCTCTGCTTCTGATTCCACTTGATGTTACCATCATTTCTCCTTTGAATCCCTTTGTCTGCTATCTGCAAACAAAATCCCACTCTGATAGAACAACTGATGCAGACCCCCTTGCCTCAGCAGGTTCTATGTGACCTCCAAGTCTTAGGATCATTCTAAACCTTTCCCTGAGTCAAATTGACTCTTCGATTTTTCCCCATAGGGAATATATCACACACACAAGGGTGTATGCATAGGTCCTTATGAGTTATGTCCGCATGATCAAACACAAGGCATTAACTCTACACACCTGATCAACAAATATGATCAGGACTTTTACCGAAAAACGAATTTCGGATTTCAAGACTTCACAAATCCTGATGTAAGTTCCTTGACCCTTCAACCTCCAAAACCTAAAATGCCAACAAAGGTTGACTCCTTCAATGTATCGAACTCACACCACTTGTTTCCCACTAATTTAGGCTTTTCGGGACTTGAGTGAACAACCAACAATCGTTCCTCTTCCCTTATGATTCCCTGAATTTTGAAATTTCTCGTTTGGCGAGGTCGATGACCTTATGAGGTTTTCCCTAAACCTTGACCACTCCTTTGACTTGCGCCACATGTATCCTCTGACTGATACTTGGGACCCACCTTTCAGCGTTTCTCTATTCGTGATTCTGGGAGTTGTGTTGACCATGCAACTCTACCTCTTGAGTCTCGAAACACCGAAACCCGATTGGGGCCCAATGGCTATTGTCCCTCAACCTTTCGAGAATTTTTCCTTTCGCTCTTTGATATTTCACGACTCGTGAAAATACACAATAGAGAGTTTCCTTACCTTTCAAAACTCCGATTCCAAAATCATAGCCTCCTCTACTTCTCGAACCCCGAAATGTTGAAATGGCGAAATGGGCTCAACGACGATTAGCCCCTGACCAAATATCGGTCCATGTGACTTCTTCCTCCGTGACCACATCCCTACTCCAAATATACGTCGCATTTCATGACTTCATAGTTTTCAACAGAATGTGCCCCAACACCTTGTCATCAAAATTGTCGAAATGACGAACGCTGAAATGATGAAATGCCAAAATTTCACTCCAAAGGGGAATCAACAGCTCCTATTGCTTCTCATCCAATGGTTGCTACTCCTCCTAATCTCTTGAATGCTAAAAGACACTCAACCTTAACCTTCTCACAGATCTACGAGATCCAATGGCTCACGACATTTCACACTTCTCTACAAAGCATCTACATTGTCCATTTCAACTCCTGTTACCCCTTTCGCGATTCGGGACTTGGAGCAAGCAAGGATTTGGCCTGCACTCCAACCTCACGATTCCCAAGTTCATGAAAAAGATCCAATGACCAACAGGATTTCACACTTCTCCATGAAGCGTCTCCACCATTTGTTTCGACTCCTCTCCCATGTGACCTCCCAGAGGTTAAACTCTGTGTGCCTCCCTTCAGATCTGATGGCTATCGGTCCTTTGCACTAGATATGATGGCCCAGATCTGTTTCTCTTCCTTTTTTTCTTTCCTACATGAATCTCGATGTAGACTTCAAAGGTCTATATTTTGCCTCTCCAGCTGATCTAATGACAACTGTGCTCTATCTTGAACATTCCCTTCTTCCTTTCCCTTGGAATATTTCTTTCTCCAAAAGGCCTTGGCCTTTGTCTCTGCTGCAAAGCCTATAACCTTGGCTCCCACCTATATTCTAAGAGATTTATTTCTCTAAATCTCAAAGGTTCCTTATATGTGGCTCTGACCTCAAAGTGTCTCTATCCCTTTCTCTCCTTGAAGCGATGTAAGTGCCCTCTGGAAAATTCTTTCTCAAGCATGCTTTGTTGAGCCTATAGGGTGTTCAATAACCCTTTGAGTGTCTCCTCCTATGATACTTCTCTTCTCTATGAACTCAAACAATATTTCCTTCTGTGCACACTTGAACCAACTCAATGCACACCTGGTAGAGTTCTCCAGAATCCTCAGTGACTCTGTCTTCTCATTGAACTCTAAATAGAGTTCACCTCAATGCATCCTGTACATTTCTCAATGCCCTCCTAGCAGAGTCTCACAGAATTCTCAAAAATTTTGTCTTCCCTCTCTAGGCACAGTTTCTCCTTCAAGGTGTTCAACAACCTTGAGGCTTTCTCCTTGAGTCAATGACTTCAGCTGGTGCTCCTTCTTGGAACGTCTTTGTCTGAAATTTCACAGATTTCAAAAGTGCACTCCTGCACTGGTTTTCAGAGACCGCAGTACTTTGTCATGCACTCTTGCATGAAACCCCAAAGAACCCAAACCTGAAAATCAAAAAACTCAATAGATAATGACTTATATCTGTAACCTAAAAATCCATACAAAACATACATCTACAACATAGAATGAACAGACACATGAAAGCATTCATCCATGAATATACACAAACATTCAATTGCATAAACACACAAAGACTCATGTGCAGGAAAGACTTCTCTTTGTATTAATGTGAATGTTTGTTACAATTTGGGTAAGCTTGGATTGCTACAGAGTCTCAGTTCCCTTCTCCTCTCTAACCTATTCTCTATTCTACTCTCCCCAGTAAATCTAGATTCAAAGAAGATCTTTTTACAAAGAGGGGCTCCTCGATCTCTTCCCTCCATCTCACCAACTCTCATTAAATTACATTCAATTACATTGAATGACTGTCTAGTCGGAATCAGATTTAGATCTTAGGCTTACAACCATTTAAGACAAACTTTATCTAAAGCCTGCGCACATGCATGAATTTTGTCTCTACCATCCTTACAACATTTAATACAATTTTCAAATTTTGAAAAATGAGAGGGTTGCGCCTCTCTCCTTCCATTGAATGTGTGTTTTGATGTGTTGGATGGATGGTGTGTAGCTGGCTTGGAGTGATGCTCCTGCATCATACTCATCGGTTGTGATAAATTCATGAGCTCCTACTCATGAGCTTCCTAGCATGGCTGTCGAAATCCACTTGGATCCCAAATAGTTCTTTGGAGTTGTTTATCCACTCCATAACTTCGCTGCTGTTGTTTCTTTTGCTGCCCTCCTGCTATTTTAGGTTCTCCTCTACTCAACTTCCCTTTGCTGACTGTTTCTACTGATTCGATCATCAGTTTCTCGGTTGATTCAATTACCTCATCCAACTACTCCAATGGATAGCTCTTTGTATGCAGTTCGCCCTACTACAATTTTTCCTCCTTATCAGTGGGAAGATCTACCTAATCTCCCATGCTATATTTATTTACCTTTGTGGCACTGAGTGGCCACTCTGCTGCAGACTCCAATTCTATAGTCTCCTCACTGAACTGTTTCTCATCTTCCTCCTCTTCTTATATATTTGCTTCTTCCAGTTCCTCCCATGGTTCTTCAGTTCCAACTTCTTCCAGCTTCTCGTGGGGCAGGTATGCTCCACTACCTTCTTCCAACTTAGCCTGTTGGATGTGCAAATTTTCCACCATCACCCTTCTCTATAGGGATTCCAATTCTTCACACATACCAACAAAGTCTATGTTGTTCACTTCCTCTTCTTCTTTTGCAGCTTCCAGTACTGCAGTGATCTCCTGTTCAGCTTCCTAGCTAAAAATTTTGAGCCATTCTGTTGAATGCTAATCTTCTGCTCCTTAGGAAAACCTCAATATCTTCTCCATTTCTTCTTCCATGATAGATTTTGTTGGTTTTCCTTCTTTTATTGTTGCATCTGTAACACATGCTCAAGCCTCACCTGAGCTGCTTGGTAGGAACACTTCTATTCCTCCAATAATCATAATTCTCTTTTGATCCTCCTCCTAGATGGTGCAAGTTTTTAACTTGTCACCATCTTCATTCACATGGTCTGCAAAACCACACGACTCTTCACCTATCAACACTCCTTGCTGAAATAAACTCTCAAAAGAGTCTGTGAGACTCTTAGATAGTCTCATCTCCTTTCCCATGCCCACTTGGCAATATGAATTTTCATTGTTGTCCTCCTGAAATTATATGAGATCCTCCAATGATATCATTCCATTCCCCACCTGGAAATATGAAAATTCATCTCCGCCCTCCTGACAATTTATGAGATCTAAAACTGATCCCTTTTCCTCATCACTAAGGGTTCCTCCAAATTCTTGCTCACAGACACAAACCGGTTATGTGTCACTAAGGCTTTCAGCATACCTCATCCACTTTCTCAACTCTTGTTGTTGTTTCTTGGCCAACAACTTTTGAATAGGCCATTCTGATTTCTTGTTCAGAGGCCATTCGTACCTCCAATGTAATTTCACCTCCTACTGCATCTTCAATGTCAGCTTCTCTATTCTCGCTCTTATCTCAGTGAGCTCTTTTTCAAACTTTTCTTTACTCATCTGCTGGTGGTCTCCTCTTCCACCATGGTCATGGCCTTTAGTAGCCATTTCCATCTTTCACGTGCTTTCTTGGAAAGTGTATCGAGCACTCTACATATGAGAGCATCTCCATTTCCTCCTACAACTCACCACATTGTCTATTGACTATTGCGCATCACCTTGCAACAATCACCACAGAGCTTTAACACCCTACTTCTTTCACCTATTGTATACAGATGAATCTCTACTTCTAATTCCACTTGATGTTACCAAAATTTCTCCTTTCAATCCCTTTGTCTTCTATCTGCAAACAAAATCCTTCTCTGATACCACAACTGACGTAGACAACCCCTGTCTCAACAGGTTTTGTGCGACCTCCCAGTCTTAGGATCGTTCTAAACCTTTCCCTGAGTCAAATTGACTCTTCGATTTTTCCCCACAAGGAATATCACACACACACAAGGGTGTATCCATAGGTCCTTATGAGTTATTCCTGTGTGATCAAACACAGGGTGTTAACTCTACACACCTGATCAACAAATATGATCGTGACGTTTACCGGAAAAGGAATTTTGGATTTTGCAACTTCACGAATCTTGATGTAAGTTCCTTGACCCTTCAACCTCTGAAACCCAAAATGTCAATGAAGGTTGACTCCTTCAATGCACCAAACACACGCCACTTGTTTCCCACTAATTTTGTCTTTTTGGGACTTGAGCAAACAAGCAACAATCGTTCCTCTTCCCTTATGATTCCCTGAATTCCAAAATTTCTCCTTTGGCGGGATCGACGACCTTTTGGGATTTTCCCCAAAACTTGACCACTCCTTTGACTTCCTCCGCACGTATCCTTTGACTGATACTTGGGACCCACCTTTCGACATTTCTCTCTTCATGATTTCAGGAGTTGTGTTTACCATGCAATTCTACCTCTTGAGTCCAAAAACATCGAAACCCGATTGGGGCCCAATGGTTATTGTCCCTCAACCTTTCGAGAATTTTTCCTTTTTCTCTTCATGATTTCACGACTTGCGAAAATCCACAACAGAGAGTTTCCTTACCTTTCAAAACTCCGATTCCAAAATCACAGCCTCCTCTACTTCCTGAACCCCGAAATGTCGAAATGGGCTCAACGACGATTATCCCCTGACCAAATCTCGATCCATGTGATTGCTTCCTCCATGACCACATCCCTACTCCAAAGACATGTCACATTTCATGACTTCGGATTTTTCAACACAAAGTGCCCCATCTCCTTATCATTGGAATTGCCGAAATGCCAAACTGCGAAATACCAAAATGTCGAAATTTCACTCCAAAGGGGAATCAATGACTCCTATTGCTTCTCATCCAATGGTCGCTACTCTTCCTGAGTGTTAGAATATATAATCTGGTGTGCTCATTTTACCATTGATGATACCCTCATCACCCAACCATAGGCCTAAGCCACCCTCTGAGCACCTTAACCTTGACTGCGAATTACTCTGGGAGCAAACCCTAAGCTAGATAGCCAAACAAAGGGTAGCACACCTTTCCCCAAGGATAGCGCATCACAGAGAGTTGATCAGATAGTCCAAACCCTAGCCAAAAGATAGTCAAGACAATATTGAAAACTTGTTGCTATTGCAGCTTCACCTACAACTCTCCTCCACATGTGTGCACCAAACTAGGAACTGCAATGTGCACCAAACTGAGAACTGCAATTATGAGATATGTCAAAATGAGAAATGACGCTCTGTATTTATACTGGTTCTTCCAGATTTCCTAGGGCTGAATTCTCCTTATGGATATGTGTCTGTTTAGTATATTAATATTATTTCTAGTCGACTTCTTCTCTTCGAGGCTAATAACCTAATATAAATTATCTTCTTGAGCTGACAAGACTTCTAGGGTTATTAGCCAACTCATTAGGGTTTTCTCTTTCTTTCCAGAGTCTTCTATTCTCATCAGGTTCACACGTGGAGATAAATACCTCCCGCAACTTTCATAATATTAACACTCCCTCCTAGCTAGGGAGGTATTATAGGTAATGGTCTTTGAGCAAAAAAACATACCATTCACCCGGTAGCATCAACATAGTCGTCTAGACTATCTCATGACTAGATCATGAGCATCACCATCAGCTGCATCGTCTCTCAAAACCATACTTAATATGAGAAATAATTCAATCACACCATAGAGTGATACAAGAGCCACTCTTATAATCTAGAGGAGTAAGTGCTCTGAACCAATTTCCGTCTGGAAAATATTTGTTCATGATTCATCTGGATGGTGATTATTTCCAATAAACTGTTGATAGTCTTCAAGGCAGTTAGAACAGAAATAGAACACAACTGTGTCTATCCATAGTAGTACATAACTACAATCCAGTGGTTCACTACCACACCAAGTAACACACAAGTACTTGATCTGCAATGTATAGTCACGAACAGTGGAACATATCCACCACAATAGTCTTCATCTACTATCATATAGTCTTCATAACAAACATCTGATAGAAACCTGTAAAGAAACAATGTTATGATATATACTAAATTATTTGGTCCAATCTTTCACTCACATCTGTGATCTCTGAAAGAATATCTTGCTTATGAATAGTGGAACATATCCACCACAGTAGTCTATATAACAAACATTTGATAGCAACCTACACAGATACAATGTTATGATATAAATTGATTTGTTTGGGCCAATATTTCACTCACATATGTGAGCTCTGAAAGAATATCTGCCTCAAAATAGTGGAACATATCCACCACAGTAGTATATCTCAATTGTTTGGAGATAGGTAGTCTCCATAACAATCATCTGATGCCATCCTACACAAAAAATATTGTTAAAAATAAACTGAATCATCTGGGCCAATCTTTCACTCACGTTTGTGAGATTTGAAAGAATTTCTATCCTCATCAACAATGGGCTATCTTCCCTATTCTTCTCAAACAAGGAAGAAGGATTGTTTCTGATTTCTAAGCATGGACCATTCCTCACCCTGGACCATTCCTCCTACACTAATCAAAGTGCGCTCTGGAGAGAATGTATAAACCCTAAGGAATGTCTGAGTCTGGACCATTCCTCCTACACTGATCAAAGTGCACATCGGAGAGAATGTATAACCCTAAGGAATGCCTGTCCCTGATTGTTGAGCCTAGACCATTCCCCACTCTAGGCCATTCCTCTTACACTAATCAAAGTGCACCCTAGAAAGAATGTGTAAACCCTAAGGAATGACTATCCTAGACCATTTCCTCTATTAACTACAAGAGGAAAATACTGTCCTGCGTCAACTTCCAAAATAGACCATTCCTCATGTTAACCACAATGAGAAATCGTTGTTAGGTGAGGCGAGCCAATCTTATTGAGTAACCCTCAAGAAGAGAGACTACTCTAGACCACTCCCCATGTTAACCATAATGGGAAGTCACTGTCTATGATACACCAACAATCGGACTACTTCCTATGTTAACCACAATAGGAAGTGACTTTCCGTCAGAATTCTCAATCCACTTTCCGAACAGGAAAGCATCTGTCCAAGATGGACTATTTTTCAATTTTAAAGATGAATGTATTCAATAATGTTTTCAGTCCTCCCTGCTGACTTGGAGACTCATTTCTTCCTTTTTCAATAAGAAATAAGTTGTTTCCACGAGCTCTAGCTTGAGTGTGCAAACTCTTTCATCTTGGATAGAAGTTTTACGAAAATGTCTGCTTATCTGCTCATCTGTGGAGATATGTATTGGAGAATCATTTTCTCCTTTCTGGAATTCATCATGGATAGTGTAATGCTTGATTTCAGATGTACTTTAGTCTAGAACACTGTGAAGGCTTCATGTAGATCTGATAAATAGAGTATATCATAGTTGAAAAACTGGAACATATCTATGTGGCACTTCTTTTGTCATCATGAGATCTGATCTTCTGAGTAGTCATATTGATGTTATAGGAAATATTCACCATGCTTTTGTTTTGCACTGGAGGTTCTCCACCAAGTTATCTTCTTCTATCTGCATACAGGAGTATCTTTCTGGTATTCCTAAAAGTCTTGAGATTGCTCTTCATACACTCTTTATTCAATTTCTCTAGAGAACATTCTTTGCATTCATCTGATGTAGAATTCTAACTCATGGATGTTGCGGATGATATAATGACTTATGTAGAGATAATTCTGGTTTACTGGAACAAGTAATCATCTCCTCTCCCTCCATCTAGGAGAACCTCTAGTTCTAGATCTTGCAATTCTTTTATTCATAATTCTTCCATACACAGTTCTTCATCACGACTTTTAGTTCTTCTGCTTTGATTTAGTGAGTTCATATTCGACTGGTAATCTTGTGATTCTTGATACAATGACTGGTTGTTCTAGTTCCTCTTTCTTTATTGGAATCCTCATGTCCTTCTTCATGTTTTTCTTTAGCTCTTGGGTCCATGGAGTTTCTTATAGATTCCATTCCCTAGAGATTCAAATTCTTCCCTTCATCATAGGATCACGGATCTAGATGGACAACCAGGAATACTTTAAGGCTTCTCATCGAAGAAGTCTTCTTCTGCGGTTGAACTGAACACGTACTAACTTTCATGGCTGCTACCATGGATATATATAAATATATTTCATCATCTTCAATGGATCATAGGATTAGCTCCCTCCTAACCCTTGCTTCATGTAAGAGTGCATATAATTGGCTCCCTTCGTCTGACAGAGCCCATGCTTCCATCTACATTCTTATTGTCTTCTGCAATAGAGTCCACACTTGCATCTGCATCCTTATTGTTTTATGAAATATATACTAGAGTCCATGCTTCCATCTTGTTGTCTTCTACAAAACGTCATAAGTCTTTTTCCAATTTCTTCTCAATTGTTGACTTCTTTCTGTTGTTGCTTCTTCTAAGTCTCTTCATGATTGATTCGACTTATCTTGCAATAGCTTCCACATGATTTGTATGTCATCCTTTTATGTGTATTATCTAATGATATCCATTTTCATCTTGTTTTTTCTTCCATATTTATAGTTCTTCTTAGAACACATTATCTTCCAAGAGATAGATATACAAGATATGTACAAGAAATAAGAAGAATGTTGTTACCTTTCTAGAAGAAGAAGTTTCTTCCATCCTGCTTATTTTTATTTGTAGTTTCCTTTTCTTTGGCAATTGATGATTTGTGTTTCTCTTTCCTTTTCTTTAGCTCGGGACACTGATTCTTGTAGTGACTGTACTTTTGACAGTTGAAGCATTGTACTTCTAAAATGTCTTTCTTTTGATTTGTCTTTCTCCTTGAGCCAAACTTCCTTTTGTTCTTGAAGTTCTTGAATCTTGTTGTGAAGGCTTGATCATCGTACTTCTTTTGGGGTTTCTCTTTTCTATTGATCCTTGATTCTTCTTGATCATAGCAATTCAAAAGTTCTCCAAATGTCGAATACTCCTTCCTTGTGTTCATTCTTGCGACAAATTCATCCCATGTCTTGGGAAGACCATTGAGTACTATGTTCACCAATTCCTTTTCTGAAGTGATCTCTTCAATAGCTTGTAGTTGGTCTCTTAACTGGGAGATCCTTACAAAATATGATGTTATGCTGTGATCCTCATTCATATTCATGTCACATAGCTCATTCTTCAGACTCATAACTTGTTCGATGTTGCTGACTGAGAAGAGATTTGTTAGGGCATCGTACATATTCTTTGATGACTCAAGATGGGATATGTAGGGTATCAAGTGGTCTTTTATAGAATCTACTATGATACTCATGGCATTGATGTCAACATATTTGAACTTCTCCATAGCTGCAACATTCTGCGGTTCCTTCTCTTTCTTCAAACTATGGCTTCACGATGTTTCCTTTCACGATATCCAACACTTCAACCCTTCATGATATCCAACACTTTAACCTGCTAGTAACCGTAGATGCAGTGTCTTGGAAGCTACTTCTGCTAGTAACCCTAGCGACAGTTCCTCAATGAGCTCAATATCCTAGTGGCTATGTTTCCTTCCATCGTTTATATCAAATGAAGGAGGTGTGGGCCCATAACTTATTAGAATATAGAAGATGGTGTGCTTGTTTTACCATTAACGATACCCTCGTCACCCAACCATAGGCTGAAGCCACCCTCCAAGCCCCTTAATATTGACTGAGAATTACTCTGGAAGGAAACCCTAGGCTAGATAGCCAAACAAAGGGTAGCACACCTTTCCTCAAGGATAGCGCATCACAAAGAGTTGATCAGATAGTCCAAACCCTAGCCAAAAGATAGTCAAGCCAATACTAAAAATTTGTTGTTGCTGTAGTTGAACCTGCAACTCTCCTCCACATGTGCACACCAAACTGGGAACTGCACTGTGCACCAAACTAGGAACTACAATTCTGAGATATGTCAAAATGAGAACTGGCGCCCTGTATTTATACTGGTTCTACCAGATTTGCTGGGGCCGACTTCTCCTTCTGGATATGTGCCTATTTAGTATATTAATATTATTTCTGGCCGACTTCTTCTCTTGGAGGCTAATAACCTAATATAAATTATCTTCTTGAGCCGACAAGACTTCTAGGTTTATTAGCCAACTCATTAGGGTTTTCTCTTTCTTTCCAGAGTCTTCTATTCTCGTCAGGTTCACACGTGAAGGTAAATACCTCCTGCAGCTACCATAAAATTAACACTGAGCTACTGAATGCTAAAAGATACTTAGCCTTAACCTTCTCATATATCTGCGAGATCAAACAACTCATGAAATTTGTCACTTCTCCAAGAAGCATCTCCACCATCCATTTCATCTCCTGTTATGCCTTTCATGATTCGGTACTTGGAGTAACCAAGGATTTGGCCTGCATTCCAAGCTCGCGATTCCCGAATTCACGAAAATGATCCAACAACCCATGAGATTTCACACTTCTCCGAGAAGCGTCTCCACCATTTGTTTCAGCTCCTTGCCCGCACGATCTCCCAGAGGTTAAACTCCATGCACCTCCCTCTAGATTTGATGGCTATTAGTCCTTTGCACTAGATCTGACAGCCCAGATCCATTTCTCTTCCTTGTGCGCTTTCCTACATGCGTCTAGATGTAGAATTCAACGGTCCATATCTCCCTTCTCGAGCTGATCTAACGACAGCTATGCTCTACCTTGAACATCCCCTTCTTCCTTTCCCTTGGAAGATTTCTTTGCTCCAAAAGGCCTCAGCCTTTGTCTCTGTTGCGAAGCTTGTAACCTTGGATCCCACCTGTATTCTAAGAGGTGTTCCTCCTTCTGAGATTTATTTCTCTGAACCTCAAAGGTTCCTTCGAACTCTTCAACCTCTTGCAGGACCTTTGCATGAAATGGTGCTATCTCTTTTGAACTTATCTATGGCTCTGACCTCAAAGTGCCTCTGTCCCTTTCTCTCCTTGAAGGGATGTAAGTGCCTTCTAGAAACTTCCTACTCAAGCACGCTTTGTTGAGATTGCAAGGTGTTCATTAACCCTATGAGTGTCTCCTCCTATGATACTTCTCTTCTCTCTGAACTCAAACAAGAGTTCCTTCTTTGCACAGTTGCACCAACTCAATTCCCACCTGACAGAGTTCTCTAGAATCCTCAGTGACTCTATATTCTCATTGAACTCGAAAGAGAGTTCACCTCAATGCATCCTATGCATTTTCTCAATGCCCTCCTGGCAGAGTCTCACAAAATTCTCAGAAATTTTGTCTTCCCTCTCTGTGCATAGTTTCGCCTTCAAGGTGTTCAACAACCTTGAGGATTTCTCCTCGAGTCAATTACTTCAGTTGGTATGCCCTCCTGGCACTTCTTTGTCTGAAATTACGCAGAATTCAGAAGTGCACTCTTGCACTAGTTTTCAGAGACCGAAGTACTTTTTAATGCACTCTTGCATGAAACCCCAAAGAACCCAAACATGAAAATCAAAGAACTCAAGAGAAAACAAATTCTATCTGTAACCTGCAAATGCATACAAAACATACATCTACAACATAGAATGAAGACACACATCAAAGCATTCATCCATGAAAATACACAAACATTCAATTGCATAAACACACAAAGACTCATGTGCAGGAAAGGTTGCTCTTTGTATTAATGTGAATGCCTATTACAATCTGGGTAAGCTCAGACTGCTACAGAGTCTCGGTTCCCTTCTCCTCTCTAACCTATTCTCTGTTATACTCTCCCCACTAAATCTAGATTCAAAGAAGATATTTTTACAAAGAGGGGCTTTTCGAGCTCTTCCCTCCATCTCACCAACTCTCATTGAATGGTTGTCTAGTCCGAATCAAATCTATATCTCAATGTTACAACCATTTAAGGAAAACTTTATCTAAAGCCTACGCACATGCATGGATTTTGGCTCTACCAGCCTTACAACATTTAATACAATTTTCAAATTTTGAAAAACGAGAGGGTTGTGCCTCTCTCCTTTCATTGAATGCGCGCTTTGATGTGCTGGATGGATGGCGTGTAGCTGGCTTGGAGAGATGCTCCTGCATCAAAGGGTAAATCAAGTACCTCAAGAAGGAAGTTGGTGTTAATTTTCCAAGGTTACTCAGAAAACATGACTGGAAATATAATTGAGTCATGTAAGAGTTGGATCAGAGGAATCCAAATAATAGTGAAATGCTGAAAATTAATATCAGCATGATATGTAGTTGCAAGTCCATGAACATGATAGGAAAATGAAAGAACAATTCATGGGGTAGATATCAAGAAAATGGGAATGCATGAAAACACTTCAAGAGGGAAGGAAATAACATTAGTAGATATTATTGATGCATTCCAAAGGTATTGAATATATTTCCATAATAGCATGGAGATGTCAAAGCCAAGAAAGACTTACAAGTGAAATGAATCTCTATAAAGAGTTAGTAAAGAACCATGAAAAGGAAAATGGTTCTATGCTTGGTTTTGAATGTAAAAGAGATGGTGCCTTAAAAGAATCCATCTCAAATGGCATGGAGCCATGAGTGACATTTCAAGGGGTGGAAGTACGTCTTGAATTATGTTAGTAAATTAAAAGCAGCATTAAGTAATTTTAATTAATTCTATGCAGACAGGGAAGGAGGCATATGTGCATCCCTACAATATCATAAGATATTGGATATGCAAGCCAAGTTTGAGGCTAGTTGGAAAGGAGTGGAGAAGAATGAAAGAAAACTCAAATGCTAAATTATTCAATCAAGGAAGAACTGGAATAGTTCAGTTCGAAAAATAAATGGATGTTTAGGATCCAAAGTCTATAAGCCAGCATGATGAGAATTATAATTCATCCAAGTATGAGTTAGGATAGATGGATCCAGGAAGTAAACAAAATTTGAAGGTTGATATTAGTTTAGTATTTGGATGGAAAAGAAAAATACACCAAAAGTGATTTGGCTAGAAAGTGCTCAGATCAGAAATAGTCATGCACAATGGTTTCAATGAAGTGTACTTGAAGATTTAGGAATCCGGAAGAATGGAATACTTCTGGGATAATCAAGGAAACATGATACAGGAAGAAAGAAGTTGTTGCAATTATTGTAGCAACAAGTATTTTATGGATTTTAGCACAACCATAAAGTGAGAATGCTTGCATGTTTATAAGTGTTGTTGATAATGTTGTTGCACATGGAAAGAAGCAACATAAGGTTGGAAGGTTGAATTATAAAGTTGATAAATAAGCATCAGAACTTCTATTTTCATCAGCTAATTAGGTAGCATTAAACTTGTTTAATGGCAGCCATGCAAGTAAGTATCCCTATTTAGAAATTATGTCGTTTAATTGCCAAATTGAAATACAGGTAAAAATTTCCCCAAATTGAAGTTTATAATACATTGTATGGTATTGTTTAAGTTCATTGACAAGATTAAGTTACCACTAGGTGTGGTAAAGGCTAGAGGCTTGTTATAGTTATCAAAGCTTTTAGCTTTTGAATGCACACACTGACATAGTAGCATGTCATGTTAATTTGGTTATGAGACAATAACCAAAACAAAATAAAAGATAAGAACTTGTTATAGGAATGATGCTAAGAAATCTAGTCATGTATGAGACTAGGACATGGTTGGATATGGCAAGGTATGGTTATATAAAGGTTATGTGCCACACAAATACCCAATGAGCTTCCTACATTTAAATAAAACTTGGACTGCAAACTTTTTGTTAATACTAATAAACACTACAAAATGGTATTATTGGTGTAGTGTTCGGGTTGAAAAGGAAGGCATGCAAATAATTGAGAAGACAATGGGAAGTGTCTGGATATGTCTCAAGAAATTTGCCAGATTTTCAATTTATGGATGGTGATATACATGACTTAGACAAATATCATTCTAAAAATCAATAAAAATATGCATTGAATAAGTAGGAATTGAGAGTTTCACTCATGCTTGGTAAGTGGCAGAGTTTCACTCATACATGATGGAATTGTATACTTAAATGCATTTTGTTGAATGCATTTTGTGAGTGCATGTATATATGTTTTTGCATGAAAATAATTATAATAATGGTTGAAATGTTGCTAACTCAAGAAGTTTAGAACATTTTAGGAACTGTTAAAAATTGCAACAGGAAAGTTGCAAGTGAGTTACTCACAGGAATAGTCACTACAGAAAATTTCCTGTTCAGAAAATTGAAGAAGTGATCTTACTATTGTTAATTATGAACATGCATATGAATAGAATGATGGCTCATTCTATTTGGTTAAATTGTTTGGTAATTGTGATTGAATTTATAGGTCCAGGGAATTCTAAGATCATTGCATAAGGCGATGTACATGTTGAATTATGATGTACAAAAAATACTGACAATTTGTTGGTTGTACGAAATACATAATCATTGCAGGAAAAATGGTATTTAGCATGGTGCTTTCTGAAAGCCATAAGGAAAACTACATTCTATTATTCCAATAATGATGAAAAAATTATGAAATAGAATTTCATATTTTGGGAAAAGTCAAATTTCTTATGAAATTAATTTGATTTCTAAAATGAAATTTTTATGATTCTCTCTCATGATAATTTCATGTGTATGATGCAGATGAGATGATAATGATTAAAGTGGGAACTCATGTAGCCATGGTGCTCTTAGCCTTAATTTTCGGCCTGTATTGGAGCCCTAGAAGGGAAGTTGAGCAATCAATGAACTGTTGGACAGTGAAGGTGCATACTACCTTGGGTTGTACAGGCATGTGGGGAAGAGAGACTGTTAGTTGGAGTGTTGCTGAGAGTTTATCAGCAGTGATATCTAAGGCTAGGTGGAACATCATGGATATACAACCAGTTGTTGCTTCAGTGAATTTTAATTGAAGCATGTAATAAGGAACAATGAGATGAATTTTTTCCTGAAGCAGCGCTATGAAATAGAGAAATTGATGTCCAGTTGTAGTATGAGTATGAGAATTGGTGCTGGAAAGTAGAGCACCAGATGGATAATAATATTCCATTAGCTAAATCTTGAATATTTTAAATAATTTGAATGGTACATGGTATATAATGCACTGAGGATAGTTCATAAATAAGGGGAGGGGATTGTAATATCCTTAGTTTGAACTGCAGTTGTAAATGTAATAATGTACTTAATATGGTGAGATGCTTATATATTTTTGACATGCATATTCCATGGTGTGGTGTGTACATTTACTGCATAGTAAAATGATGAAATGAGCACATTCCAGGATACCGCGCAAATCAACTTAAGTGTGCACGATATTGAGGCCAAGGATCCTTTATGTATATGTTGTGTTTTATAGGATTTTGAGCAAGTTATTATAAGCTAGGAGGCTTATGTTTTGAATTAGGTCGAAGATCCTATATGTTAAAGGCCAGTACACCTACTTTTGTATATGTCCAAACATTAATATAAAATACATCGTTGTGTGCAGAACGACCACGATAAAAGGGTACAGAGGACTAAACTCCACTAGTTAAGAAAAGGGAGGGATAAAAGTTAATAAAAAGAGATATGCTAGGGAACTTAAGCCAAAAATGAAAACTATATTAATATTTATTAAAGTATAAAGTATGAATAATTATTTTATCCTAAGTTCCAAAGTTTGGGACAAGTGGGCCAAAGTAGCTCCCAACATGACAAATGTCAAGTTGGAGACATGCATACATATTGTGGGGAATTAGTTCATTTTTCCATTTTTTCATCATTCTTGCCATAATTCCTTCCATCAGGGAATCATCCATTCAACCATACCATGATCTTTCACTCACATAGTAGTCTATCCTTCATACTTCCTGTCACTATACCTAAGCTTGTATCCATGGCCATATCTATTTGTGTAGTTGGTTAGCTTGGGAGCTGGACTGAAGAAGTGGGTTGTCAGATGTGTGGGATAACAAAGAGGTGGGTTGTCAGGCTCATGGGATATTGAAGAGACGGGTTGTCATTCCCATGAGAAATTTATCTCTGGGTGAGAGAATTGTTGGGAATTGATTTCCTGAAGGTGTTAAAATGCAACTATAGGGTTTTGAGACTTCCTGTCAAACATGTTGTTGAAGCCCTGGAAGGGAAGTGGGGTAGACAAAGGACTGTTGAGTAGAGAAGAGGCACACTTCCTAGGGTGGGACATGCATGTGGGGAATGAGGGATTGTAGGTTTATAGTTTGAGTTGGGACCTGTGATGGAGTCTTTCTTGTTGGCTACAAACCATTAGCCTAGTTAGGAATCCATTTACCTAGGTGGAGTTTAGTCCCAGCTTGGGGGTGACCCATTGATGAGAGTGATGAGTAGTGTGGTCAAAGACTAGGAGGTTCATGGGAGGTCTGCACGCAGTTGGTGATATTCTTGGCAGGATAAGTGTCAACTGTGTAATAAATTTACATGTAGCATTATTATTTCCGTGGTTATTTTTATGGATTTATCCTATGTATGATTTATAACTGTGTTTATATTTATGGGTATTTCCTGTATATGTTGCATGTATATGTTTACTATTATTTATGGGTATTTCATGTATATGTTGCATGTATATGTTTATATATATGTTTCCACAAGATTTCTCTGTGTATATATTTTAATTGCATGCAGTTTGAAAATTTTGTGTGGCATAACTCAGTTGGATACTGGGTATGTTACGATATGTTCCATAGAGAGAATGAAAGAGTTATCTGTTGTAGCGTGGCCCAACATGGATGGCCAGGGACATTACATCTCAAATATGATTAGCACATGCTAATTGTTGTAGCATGCATCTCATGCACCCTCCTATTGAGTGCATCAACCACTTTGTTTTCTTTACCTATAATATGTTTTATATCAAAATCATATTCATTGATGAAGTCTAACCATCTTCTTTGTCCGGAATTCAGAGTTGGTTGATCAAACTAATATTTTAGACCACTATGGTCTGTACTCAATTCAAATCTTTTCCCCATAAGTTAGTTCCTCCACATCTTGAAGGCATGCACTATTTTTGCCAACTCCAAATCATGAGTCACATAGTGTATTTCATGCTCCTTCAACTTCCTTGATTCATAGCACACAACATATCCATTTTGGCTAACAAATACACAAAATCCCTTCTTGTATGCATTAGTTCATACAATGAAATATTCATTTCGATCAACAATCCTTATTATTGGAGCTCTTGTTAGTAAATGTTTCAAGTGTTGGAAACTCCTTTCACAATCCAATGTCCACTTAGACTTCATACATTTATTCTACAAAGAAGTAATTGGGTGTAGAATTCTTAAGAATCCCTCAATGAATCTTTTGTAGTAACCTGCAAGGCTCATGAATGATCTTACCTCATATATATTCCTTGGTACTGGGAAATTTTCAATGTCTCTTGTCTTTTCTGGATCTACTACTATCCCCTCCTTGGAAATGATATGGCCCAAATAATGTATTTTCTTCTGGTAAAATGAACACTTGCTCAATTTGGCATATAACTGATGATCCATTGAAACCCGTAACAACATTATCAAGTGTTTCTCATGTTCTTATTCAAACTTAGAATATATCAGAATATCATCCAAATAAACAATGACAAACTTGTCCAAGTAATTCTTGAATATACCATTCATGAGACACATGAAGATAGCTGGTGCATTTTTTAACAGAAATGGCACCATTGTGAACTCATAATGTTTGTACCTTGTTCTGAAATTAATCTTATTGATGTCTTATTATTTAATTCTTACCTAATGCTAGCCTGACCTGAGACCAATCTTGGAGAATATTTTTTCATATTTCAACTGATCAAAGAGGCCATCTATCATTGGCAAAGGATACTTGTTCTTCACCATTACATTGTTCAACTACCTAAAACCTATACAAAGTCTTAAGGTTCCATCCTTTTTCTTTACAAACAATATGGGGTACCCCAAGGTGACACACTTGGGAATATATACCTCTTCTTAAGAAGATCTTCAAGCTACATTTGTAATTCCTTCAATTTAGGTTTATTCATCCTGTAAGGATTCTTAGATATTAGAGATGCACCAAGTATCAAATTGATAGAGAAGTCAATATCCATTTTACTTGGAAATCCTGGTATCTCCTTGAATACATATTCAAACTCTTTCAGGATTGTGCATTCTTCAATGTCTGACACCCCATCCCTAGTTGTCTTTTCCATCTATGCGAAAACAAATTGACACTCTTTCCTGTAACTCTTCTTCATCTGCAAGGATGAAATTTATGTGACAATCACTTCTCTAGGAATCCCTTGTATTTTCCTTAAGTTTCCTTCGTTGTTTTAGGATAAATCCGTGAGTGCGGACACAAACCAATCTCCCTAGATCCACCTGGATCTAGAACAAAATAGGACAGAATAATACACTTTCCCTAGATCTAACCTATTGAATGAAGTAAGAGATAAGGATCATGGACATACCTTATGAACACTTTCCTTATGTCTATGTTGTTCCAAGCTTTGCTCCAATGCTCTTGCACCGTTCATATCACAACATTACAAACCAATCGAAGTAAAGGCAGATTAATATATTCAATAGTTAGTCTATACATATGATCAAGGAATTATGTAATAAAGTGACATCATCTTTATGGGAAAGGGACATATTACTGTATTGAATTAATTGAAAGTGAAACTTACAACCTAAGCCTTGATGTCATAGGTCTCCTTTCGATGGATCTTAGCTCTGACACACACACTTGCTCATGCATGAAGAAAATCAACCACATTTGATGACCTTGTTGTTGTCTCTTGCTGCTGTAGCATCAGTCCTCCATACAGTCTTGCACTAATTCTCCAATCAACCTCTTACTAGCTTGCTTCAAACTGAACTTAACCCTTTCCATGAGCAATCTCATCAATATATAGGAGATGATAGATTAGTTACTTGGATAGGGAATGATCCCAAGATATCTGGAATGCCAGCACCTGAATAACCATTCGAAAGCCAACTCATTCTTCTAGAAGATTCCCTTCTAGAAGGTTCGAGATTTTGATCTTTTTCCTCTTTAAAAACATGTCCGCACCCTAACAATGAGTACAGTGCGAGAAGTTCGCACCTCAGCTTAATGCATCCTGCGAGAATTGGGCATTCTCGTAGGCAAGTATATAGGTAGCCTACGAACATCCTCAAAATCATGATTTCTGGAAGCAGACAACTGTAACTTTTCTCAGGAAAGTATTCTTAGTGAAGAGCTTGATCTTCCATCATCATAACATCACCATGACATCATCAAACTGACCAAAATTGTGGATAACAGAATGCCCCCCAAAGTTTGAGAGTGGAACTAGTGACAGTCAATAGACTTTGTAAGCTGCATGTGTGTGTCGAGAACCAAAAGAACATCTAATCAGAGACCTGCAAACATCCAAGCATCAGCAGAATATCATGTATATCAATTCTTGAGGTAGGCATTCCCATACTCAGATCATAGACTGATGACATCATAAACAAAGTTCATGGCCACCAATCATACACTGTGAATCCATGCAGTCATAATATAGCACAGCCACCTAAATACACTGTGGATCTGCGCGACAAAGTTTCAATCAAGACGACATAGCCACGAAACATACACAGTGGATCTATGTGTCGCAAATCATATATATACTCCATCACAACCTGGATCATAAAGATAATATCCAGGGTCTTCAATCTCATCACCCAAAGTACGAATCTAACCATGTGATTACATGTGTCGAAGTCGAACATGGTAGAAACCACTTGATTACCGGTCATTGATGTATACCGTTAACAAGTGCGAGGGAAATCACCATTGATGTCAATGAATCCCAAGGTACTGCAGTACAATCCATCGACTGTGAATAAATGAGTTGATGTCGAACACCTGACAAAATCTTCTGATCATGGGTCAATGATGTAAACCCACTGTCGAAAGAAAGAAACTTGCCATTGAGGCATGAAAGCTTCAAGGTACTACATGATTTCTAAGTCTTAATCCTGAATAATGTGCTGATGTTGATGGAATAAGACTCGTCACAGGAGGGCCTTGATGTTGATACTAAGAGGGGGGGTGAATTAGTATCAAGTACAATTTAAAACCTTTTTAAACTTATAATTAAACCATTCAATTATATCCAATGAGAAATGAACAATGGTATAA